>KB697365.1:0-10300 GCA_000349165.1 Anopheles christyi
GAAGAATCAACCGAATGCTTGCGCGATCGGTATCGTAAAAAATTAAACAGATTGATTTCACGATACACGAAAAAACGGCTCGAAAGAAAGAAGCAAAAAAAAAACAAACTCGATCACACTAGTTTTTTTTCCACACACAAAAACATCATTTAATGACGATTCGAATGTCATAAAAATTAGCAACTACATGGCCCAACAATGTCAAGAAAGGCCGTTTTTTTTTATTTATTTTTTTCGCTTTCGTTTTGGTTACAAGTCTTAATTGTTAACGCCGACAACAAAACACACTCGTCCCTCGCTGGGTTACGGCGATACAGAACGGAGAGCTTGTATATTTGCAATGCGTTTTTGCTAGCAACACACACACACACACACATGCTGAAAACACGAAAACATCGAAAACACAACGAGCGGCAAGTATCATCATCCATCAAAAAAATAAGGGACGGGGGAAATAATTCGCTGCCAACGGTCAGAAACAGGGACCAGTATCAGATAATGGTGGAAGCGACCGCGAGAATGTCCACGGGCGACAAAACGCTCCACAAAAGCTGGTCCGGGATGATGATAAGCGCGTACAGGAGACAACAATACGAAAGAGGTCTAAGTATGCGCAGACCACCACCACACAGGCAACGGCACAGGGCACAAAACAGTGCGCGTCAACGTAATAGGCATTATATGCGCGCGTGCGATAGTTGCCTTTCGGTGTTTTCTTCTTGCTGCTGCTGCCTGACAATTACGAAACCCGTGTGTCCAGTTTCCTTCCAGTGGATATGCCTGATATGATACAGAAAGCCAAAAGTTCTTGCGTCTTCTTAAAAAAAAACAATGTCTCTATCATCACGTTTCACATATCAATCGAGTAGTGGTGGAGTCTCAACGTGACTTTACCAAAAGCCAAACAATTGGTTCGTTCTTGGGTCATTTTTTTGGTGCGGAATGCTCCATATCGGATCGAGCAACGGGGGATGGATGTAATCGCTTTACAAATGAGTCTGCTGACAGCAAGCTGTCACTGACGCAGATCGACCATTTGGATGTAAAAATTTATTGATCCTCCCGTCGCCTGTGACATGCAGCAGGCAAGCATGGGCTGGAAATAATCGCTCGCTTGTACTCGGTGGTCCCACGGAACTGGTGGAAAGGGAAGGGTACGAGGAACGATTCCAAGCCCGATCCGATGATCCGAGCATGTGATTCACGTTGTCACATAAGAAGCTCTTTATTTTTGGAATTACCAACGGCAGAAAACATCTGAGTCTAAACAAAAAAGTGTCATTGATAAGATTATATATTTACGCACGCACGAACGCACACACACATGTGCATGCTTTCCTTCGCAGAGGCTCCTGAATGTTCTGAGCGTTCAGCGATCAGGGCGGTCCGAGAGCTTTGGGCAATGGTTCTCGGCGTGAAAGCTTGTCACCAGAGGAAATGTTGTTTGGAGAAGAAAAAACAAGAAGCACTTGAAACAATTCAACATTACATTTCATTTTGAGTTTTTGGTACATTTGACTCTAAATAGAATACAGTTAAAAAAGATCCTTCAAGAATATTCCTAATAACTGAATTTAAGATCATTTTTGTTGAACACACATTGGACTCTATCTGCACTTCGCAACTTTAATATTGCTTTCCTGTTTATTTTTTTCACTAAGCATGACTACTTTATCATTTTAATGTACGTCTTATTGCCATAGTTGGTACTGAACCTTAGTACATGGAAATACATTTTAAACGCACGGTTAACATTTCACCGGAACAGCTGAGATTAGATCTCGATGTGTTGTCCACTCTTCATCATTATATTGAACGGCTTTTCCCGCGCGTTATTTTTGTGTTCACGGACCATTTCATACACCCAACACGGTCGAACCTTTTCGACAACCCTAATCGGAAGTTAAATTTGTCCGAAGGTATCGTATGATGCGTGAACGCATGTGATCCTTATCAGATCGAGTAATCGATGACAGACCCTTGTCGTAACTACTTGCCGTACCATGAGACTCGATCAAGGCATGAACTGACAGGGTAAACAGTAACGGAACGATTCCCGCGCACGTGTGGATAACCCCATTGGAGAATTGGTAAAGTTAAAGTGAAAAGCGCCCCCGGAAAAAAATGAGTTCTGTATAAAGATGGATCCAATTTACCTAGCACCAGTATCAATCCGTCAACAGCTATGGGCACCGTGATCCTGGATTTTGCCTTGCCGCATATCTTCTGCGACTCGACGTCCGCCATTTTCGAGTTCCAGGTGATCACTTGTTCCAAATGCACGGTGTGTGTGTCTTTTGGCAGTTAGTTCTAGTAGTGTGTATTGGCGTTTTTCTTCAAGAGCTGCAGAACCACTCAACAAACATTGCTTCCGATTGTGCTGCGGTGACACCAAGAAGGTTGAAAGTTTGGAAAGAGGACATGTACCATCGGCATCTGTGAGCTCAATGCTCAACTTTTTCTCTCTCACACACCAGAAGATTCTGCAATCTACTACGCAGAACACAACACTACAGAAGTATTCGTTATCACGAACCACAGTGGATTCGACTTCACTTCCCTGACGGTATCAAACGACGCACTAAACACAACACCTAAACTGAATGGCACATCGGTGGCCGCGATGACAACAAATCTGCACAATCATACACTTCCCTTTTGGCAGCGACTGTAGACCACTTTTTTTCTAAACGCACAAAAAAAAAAACAAAAACCACGCACAGCACACTTTAATGCGGGCGATCTTCTACCCCAACCGGACTTAAATTGACAGTTGACAACTTTCCAACGCTGTTTGGACGAGGAGATGATGGCTGTGAAACCGCACCACGGGGGCAACTGTTGTGATTGTGCCAATAAACGATCATTCCCCGGGGGGGGGGTTATTCTGTTTTGATTGCTTACCGGCCCCTGGGGGGGGGGGGATAATACTGAGTGAACGGAATAATCTCACTCACTTCCAGCACGGTACACCATTGGCATCATCTAGCTACTCCCGAATAAGGCCACTCGTCTGCTGTCACAATTGTCAAAAGTGATTCCACAATTCGCATAACCGGAACAAGCAATTGGTCGGCGCGGTTGGGTCGGCTAAGTATATTAGCTGCTGCAGCAATTGCAAGATTAACGGAAATTAGGTATTAAATACAATCTCCGCGCTACTTTTTCAGCCTGAGTATTGAGTATTGTCACACTACTGCTGGTCGCGTTCAAAACAATTTAAATCGTTGCAGCATGATTTCATTGTTTCACTGTGTACGCGTATTTATGGCGACTGGCCGGAGAAAAAGTTGGAACGGGCCGGGATCGGGAAAGTTTTTGTTTTTATTTCTTCCCGTCGGCACACACACAGCTTCAATTGCCGATTAGAACACAAAGCGATGGGACGAATGGTATTAATTAATTAACAAAATGTTTCCCGAGGTCCAATTTAAGGCGCCGAAATAAACTTATCGCTTGCTGTCTGTGGTCGGCCACTCCGTTTTGCCTTGACTTGGATGATCTGGTTTATTTGTTTTTTTTTTTTCGAGATCGTACCACGGTACACTCCCGATTAGTTCGTGGCTTCACTTAGTCGCTTCACTTCTTACTGCTACATACAGCTGGTACCGGCTTGAAACTATCTGCAAACCACCATGGGCCTTTTTTTTCTTCTCCTAATTCCTTTCCGGTTTCGTTCCAAGATTGCGCAGTTTCTACACACTCCTTAGGACATACGTGTATGATGACCATAAAATGAGATGAAATTAAGTTAATCACTGCTCCGTAATCTTGAGCCCCGCTCTTCTTCCGCTCCTAAACGTGTGGCCACACGATTGCGAGCCTCTTTCGTGCTCGTCTCGTAGCGCGTTCGAATTTTGAGCTAACAAATCACACACCAACACACACGTTTTGCTGATAGATTGTGAAGGAAATCAAAATAAAAACACACCGATTTCTGCAACGACGATCGATCTATCTTTCGAATCAGTATAGCTGGCAGAGGTTTAGTGCTGCCCGCCCGGATGGTGCTAGAGCGAATCCGAAACAAACACAATGCACAGAACAAAATATATCTCAGGGGCCTAAAGCGACGTAAGGATCGCAGTTGTTGTGACCGGCTGTTTTGTAAACGATGTGAGGAGCGCGTGCACACGCGTGTTCACCGCTAGACTTCACGCACGAGAATGAACGAGCGAATGAATCGGTTTGCGTTGCATTTTCTAGCCCGCCGATGGTCGCAACCGACAGAGCTGTCAAACTTCTTAAATAGTGCGCATCTTTCAAATTTTAACATTTGTGTGAAGTAAAAAGAAAAGGACATAATCGGAAACTAGTCAACCAATTGAAGCTTGGTATTCTGACTCTAATTTAAAATTTATTAAGGTCAAGCTATACGCTTTTAATGATGTGTTACAAATATTCTTGTTGAGCCATGACATCAGAAAATTATAAGATGCAAGCACATACAGGTGTAAAATTTTCAGATAGTCTTTTAGCTATTCTAGACTCTGTAGTGGCGAATAAGTTTCAGTGAAAAAACCAAAAAAAAATTCAAGAATACGAACCAAATAGCAGGTTCAAAAGTGATGAACTATTTGAGGAATAAAGTAAAGTTGTACATTCTGAATTTATTTAACACTTCCCTTGCATGTTATAGATTTGATTAGCAGTTTGATTACATTAACATTAGCAACTACTTGATTATTTCTAAATAAAAATTTACTTTTTTTATTTTGTGATAAACATATACACTTAAAACGAAAGATTAGCTTGTGTGATAATGTGTGAAAGTACACAAATATGTAGTACAATTTGAAAGGAAACATCGAATAACGTTCCTTTACTAAACATTGCACTCAACATGAGGTCAAACATGAGTACCATATTACTAATTCTTAAACATTGGTAAACATGTAAGCCAGCAACAGCAAATAATCACCAATATGTAAACAAAATCAAGAAAATATGCAAAACAACATGATAAAGAAATACTCAACGTACAGGGTTTGACACGCCCGAACTTGTTGTTTGTAATCAGTTATTTTTTTTTTATTTATCGCTGAGTACCATTCAACATGTGAGTACCATTCATGAAAAAAGTGCCCCACTATTTAAGGCAGAAGATCATCTGTTTGTATTCACTACCATGCTTTGAATAAGCAGTGCTACACAAATATGATTTTAAATTTTACGATAAATATGTCGATTAGGTCGAGCAGGAGAAGAGTTAAAAACAAAAATCAAACAATCTTTTCTGCATATCTACACTGCGTAGATGAAAGAAACGATGATACATTGCACTGAAACTATCAAGTCACTTGTCACTCACCATATAAATTAGTCCGTCTAATCTAGTTGGAACGGTTGAAGTGTTTGTATTGGACAAATATGGGTCCGTTGTCTGCATGATCTGTGCCTGAATTCTGGTGTCATATCCCAGATAAAAATGATGCCCTTCCGTACATTATCACTGACATCTCAGGTATAAAGCACATACTTCCCGAGTGCTGCAAACGTCTCTTGCCATCGTCTTATTCCGCTTCGTCCTGCCAAAACAAACCGTTTGATGTTGGCGCATTGCCTACTGTGAGGATGCAGAGCACGCAAGGTGAGTGCGAGCTTCCTCTCGCAGGGGTTTAACTACCTGAACGCACCACACCTTTGACCTACCGATTATCTCAAGGCGTAAAGCTGCTGGGAAAAGATGCACACACACACACACACACACAAATAGAAAACCAAATCATCTTTTGAAAAATACGGATCATTTATACTCGCTCTATTATTGCGCGTAACGTTTCACTGACTTTCCCATGAAGGGTCATATCGTCGAGGCGACCCATCGTCCTTTTCAAAATATGGGAGGAAAATGATCAAATCACAAAGAATGTCATTACCCCTCTTCGGGACAAAAGGTCCGGGAGGCTTGAGACTGATCATTCCACAAGACTTTCATACACACCTTAAGAAGGCGTGGATCGCGTTCAGAAAGGCCAAAAATCTTCAAATCTTCTGAGCGAGAAAAGGAACAGAAAATGTCGAACATCATCTTATGACCTCGTTGAAGGTTGATTTACGGCACTAAAATCAACCCGGTATAATAACAACTTTGTATCGAATCGTGTAACCCTGGTACCAGACTATGATCGAAAGCGATGGATCGAACGAATGGATTTTAGCATCGAGGGAATCGAAATGGATATATTAATACGCGCTATATAAAAAAGAAGAAATACACAGTTCCCCATTCCCTTCGACAAACTGTACCATTGATTTAGTTCTGCTGTACGCTCGAATGTTTTTGAATAATAAGATCCATTCGTATAACAATCATCATCCGACGCTCAACAACAACACATCACATTTTCACACATGCTTGCATTGCAGATGCAGTTGTATCGACGGAAGAGCCGCGTGTGGATATCGTAATGAAAATGAAATAAGATTGTCCAATACAGTACACTGCTGTGGCAAGCGGAACACGATCATCATTGTGGACATGATCTACAACTGATTCACGTTGCACATTTCCAGTGTCGATTTCCACTTCAGCAACCAAACCACACATGTGCCATTTTCCCAATCACTTCCAGCTGTGTGAATAAGCGGATGGGGACAAAATGTCCTCCTGACATTGCGCACTAAACCCCCACTTGTCGCCCATTAACTTTGGCACTACGACTGACCATTTCCGGATCGATCGCACTCGTTGACACTTGAATGCAACTGCAAACGAACACACTTGCCATAAAATGACGATACGCACACCCTCCCTTTTCAGATGGGTGGAAGGAAAAGTGCACTTCGCTACCGGTTTAATAGAAACTGACACCGGTCATCTATTATTGCGTCCTCAACACCTCCGATTAAACCGGCCCCCTACTGGCTGGGCTGATCGAGAATGTAAACTCGTAAAACTCGGCTCTCCCTGATCAGCGAAGGGAAAAACACTGATCGACGGAAAGCATCGAAAGGATGTCCGTGGCATCGTAAAACTGTGTCGCAATTAGTCTTGTAAGACCTAAGGACAGAACCGGTGCCGTAATGCGATACCGCCCACGGGATGCCTGCAATATATGATGCTGCAAATGGAGCTTCGGTAGTAAAAAAATGCATCTTGAAGCGTGTAATAAATTCTTACCGTATTTTATTTCGAAACATTCAAATTTAATTAAATCATACTTGAATAGGATAATAATGGTGTGCTTGAATGTTTACCTCAAAGAACAACAAAATAATAATAAGTTTAATAAACAACTATCGTAAAAACGTTACAAGTAACTAGATAATGAATAAAAACCAAACATGATGTTAAATAATAATATTGCTAGAAAATAAATTCCAACAAATAGGTAAGTAACACATCAACAAGTTAATAAATCTGTTAAACCTAATGAAACAAGTTTAAATAAAAAAGTCAACCAAAAATATAAGCAAGGAGGAAAAAGAATGGCATTGTTTAAAAAAATCTATTTCTTTTTTATACTTATTTTTATCTATCTTAGTATACTTTTATTTCAAATGCTGATTCTTTATCTGTTTTTCGTTTCTGTTTTGCTTAATATATGTTTCTTATTTTATTTTATTTTTCTCTTTACGCCATTGTGTAATTGTTACACATTAGTGAACATAAATATTACATTTAA
Organism: Anopheles christyi; assembly: GCA_000349165.1. Classification (NCBI taxonomy): domain Eukaryota; kingdom Metazoa; phylum Arthropoda; class Insecta; order Diptera; family Culicidae; genus Anopheles; species Anopheles christyi. The sequence continues at coordinate 7,629 of KB697365.1, forward strand.
CACTGGCATAATTATTAATTTTTCAAACCTTTCAATCGTTCAAATAAATGTTACATTACATTTAGCGAAGTTTTCCATCATTTCAATATATTTTGATACTCAGGAGAGTAAAACTACGATTCATTTGTTTTGTTAATATATCGCATAATTGGAGATGTTTCAAAACTTGCTTTTTTTTTCTTTTTAGAAAATGTTATCTCAATTTAATCGACGAATTATAAAGTGATTAAGGTACAATACAATTAAAAGAACCTTTTAAAACAGAAAGCAAATTTCAAGTTTGAATAAAGCAACCAGGTTAATTAAGATATAACTATTTAAAAGTGAAAGTTGATGACAGATTACTTAATGAAACCATAAAGTGTAATTCACTGTTATCTAACGACCATTAGTTTTCGGGTTATTTATTACAGTATAATATGTATGAACAAATCAGTTATAAACTCAGTCAAGCCATTGCCATTGCTTAACGAGCTTTGCTTAACAACTTTTGCTTCAATTAAAACATTCATTAGAGCGCACTCTTAGTAGGTTATTTTCCACATTGGCTTTATATTCTTTTAATTCTTCCGCAGCACAACAGAGGCTTCCCCTTTAGTAATTATTTTTAACAAATGCAAATGAAATACAACAGAACCAGAATAACAGAAGTCGGTAGAACAAGCAACATTTCCGTTCTAACAACAATTGTTCTGCCTCCCGTTGCACATTAACAAAACAGTTTTCGTTCCTTGTTTTTGTTTTGTTTTTCTTTTTACCCTTACAAGTTGTTTTCTTCCTCAAAAAGGTACAAACAAAACCTTCCGACAACATAAAACTCACTCGCTGTTCAGCGAATTTGTCTTGTACTCATCAACGGGAGCAATAAATTTGAAGCGAAATGAAATAATCAAAACCATCTCGGCTGACCCCGAATCGAGCCCCGAAAAGGCTCTGCTGGACACGGTTAGACCGCGTAGCGAAAAGACTTGAAACTAAAGACCCGTAAAGAATATTATTACACATACCAGCGCACATTTAAGAGTGTAAGGAAAAAAATGAAAATGATGTTGTATTCCTGTAACTCGCTCAAAACGACCAATACCGTGTGTCCGAACGGTTTTTTGATGCTTATCGCATCGCTCGGAAGAAATGGTTCATTTTTTTTAGGGTTTGAAAAGTTCATGTTTTGTTGCCTGTCGACGACACGCCAAACAAATTGGCTACCGCTGCATTTAATCCCCCCTGAACGCGGTCCAGTAGCGTGTAGACCTTTACCAGAATGCTCTCTTTCACTCAAAAGATCAGAGTGTCAGAAGATCTCGGGTACGAGATCACGAGATCGTCTGGGGTTAAGTTCTTTGGTAAGAGGGAAAAGAAGCACGACCCCTCCCCTCCCCCCTCCGGGATCGGTTGGTGTTAGTGGCTGCCAACGGTCCAATTAAAACCTACGCTATAATGGAATAATAAGGGTCTAGTCAGTCGAGTGGCTTGACTTCTAACCTCGGACTGTCCCATTCCAGCCACACAATGTCCTGCCTCCAAAGTGTTTGGGAAGGAGAAAGAGGAGGAGTAGTAGGATGAGGAGGAAGCCGATGACAAGGGATCGCGTAAGATGGTAAGCGGATGGTGACCATGTCATTTTTCATGTGATTAAAACTCATCCCCCCCCCATGGCCTTCCCATTCTGGACAAGGAAATTAAGAAAAGGAAGAAAATAAATAGACAATGACTTGCTACTGACAGCTGGAGTGTGTACATGAAAACACGGTACATGTTATGAGGCACGAGTGGCGTCTAAGATCATGTCGATCACGGTTGTACATGCATGCATTTATCCAAGAAGTGTGAACCGGGAACATTAGAAACTTTTTGAGTAACAGGACAAATCTCCTACAAGCCGGAAACATGAAGAAAGGGAAGCTTTAAAGATATAAATATAAATTTAACGTGGATGGGTAGATACGATGCAATGCACGTGTCCTTCTAGATGAAGAAACTGGATAGAAGTAGAGAAGGAACTGTTAACTTTAAAACTGAATTAATTGAATAATATTTTAGACCTTAAAATCACAATAAAAGGGACTTTATGAACTTAAAGAAGCGTAATAGAAAAGTAAAAACTAGAAAATAAGAGATTAAAAAAGTAGACGATTAAAGTAAATAAAAACTAACTAATGCAATACAAAAGCATTGAAAAGGACTGGAACACACGAGATGCATTACAAGAAGATGAACAAAGCAGCACATATGGTAGCACACTTGAAGGGTTATAATTATGTGCAAATAACAAAACATTCCAACGGCACTTAGTAAATCCACAAATGACCGGCACAAATGCATTCATCATCGATCGGCAACAACGGTAGAAGAAAATTGAAATTTGTTAAATTTCCCCATTCGACTTGAAACACAAGCAAGGCGGCAACATAGTGGAACCCCCGCTCTACTAAACCGTTTCAAATGAATCATGCTTCCCTTGCCCCGCTCGGAAGCGATTTCTTAACGTTTCAGTTTCAGTAATTTCAGTTTCCCAGCCGCAGTAGTTCTGCTTTTACTGCGTAAGTTCGTTTCGTAACGCACGAAGCAGACGAGGTTATTGATTACAGGCAGGCATGCACAAGCAGCAAAAACAGAGCCGCACAAGAACGGAACCTCATATTGTCAATCAATACGCGAACGTGGGTTTGCCG
>KB697366.1:0-10253 GCA_000349165.1 Anopheles christyi
CAGTTGTATCGTAACCGTTGCAAAAACAGACATTCAATAATCTCAACTAGAATGCGGTGCCAGTTAGTAACGAGTTGCACTAGAACGAGTAACGCCAATCTATTCAGCGTTTCAATCGGTTCCGATTTTCCAACACTGTAACACCGTGCCAATTACTGCTTCCATCCAACCATGAAGGTGGTGGGTCTGTGTTTGTGCCTGCTAGCACTGTTGGGACTTTTTGTGGCAGAGGGCATTGAAGGTAAGCATTTGGACACTTTACGCAGGAAAATAAATTTCCATTTTCTTATTTTTTTTTTCCACTTTCAGAATGCAAGTTCGGCGAACGTTGGCGATGTGGAAGCTCGGAATGTGAAAAAAATTGCGACACTCTGACCAGCACGACGGAATGTACCGAACCCTGCACCGATGGGTGCTATTGTGACACCGGTTTTGTGCGTGCATCTGTCGGTATCTGTTCACACCAGTTCGTTTGCCGGTACAAGAGTCGTTCGCCAAGAAGGGTTTACGCGTAACCCGGAGCGATGGTCTCGATAGATTGTAGTTTAATAAATGCATCCCGTATCGTACCGATCTGTTATTTATGTATTTTACAGCTAAAGAGATGTAACGTGTTTGCAATTATATTCCGATGGAGCAGTGAGAGACTTATTAAAGTTAAAATAATTTAGACGAAACGCACGATCCGCATTTTGCAGCGTGATTATGGATATTGTATACATAATTGCAAACCATTGTTACTTGAGCGGCTGCTGATAGGATGCAGAAAAGCTAAGACTAATGATGGCCGGATATGAAAAGAAAGGAGCGAAAGAGGTTCCAAGCGTCCCTGTAGGCTGTTGTAGCAAGAAAATTCAATAACGCTGGTCGTACTTTAATGGTGCAATATAGCTAGATGAATATAAAGTAACTCATTAGTATGCGTTTTTTCAACAGCTGCCAGACAAAATCGCACCACACTTTCACATGCTGCTTGCTTACAGCATACACACACACACACAATGGCGCAACGACTCAATGAGCCCCATTCCCAGTCATATCATTTTGGGGGTATCTCCGTCGCCGCTTCGGTTAGATAGATGGTTCGTGCAAATTTGTTTCCATCATTTGGGTGAATTTAATTTTCTTCCCGTTTTGTATAATTGTGCAATTTTAATCAGATGGTCCTTGTCTTTATTTTCTTTTCTTTTTTAACAGATGAGTAAAGTTCCTTTTCGTTGTTATTGAAACCAGTGAGTGTGACAGCTGATGAATTTGCATAGTTTTGTTTTTGTTCGCTTTGACTTTAACACGAAATTAACGTTTAACGTTTTTGCTGATACAAACTTTGTGATAATATTATATCATTTGTTTGTTTTTTTTTTGTGCCCATTCTCTACTGCGTTTGCTATGTATGCTGAAGAGTTAAATTTGTTGTTGTAAAAACGAAAATCAAAAACTGTATTTGAAACTTTTTTTTGCTTTTTGCATTTGCAAATTATGCATACATGTTTCCAGATGTTTGCCCTAAATGTGCGAAACCACAACAAAAGCTCAATCAAAGCGACGCATTAATTATTGTGTTTGATTTATTTGCGTACAGCAGGGTTTATCGGGTTCAACAAACTGTACCGTTTTGGCATTCAGTTTGCCATGGCATGTATGGAAAGCTTAGCCAGGCGTGAAGAAATCCAAACACAAATCAACCAAATCAATCTTCGATTGGTGCTGAGCTGGTACAAAACGCCCGTTTGCACTAGAGTCGGCATCACAAAAAAAATCCACCAACACACCAGCGGGACAGAGAAAGAGAGGAGAGAAGCGGAGAGACGCAGTCAAAACGTACGTGTGGACAAACAAACAATTTATCGTGTGAACTTTGGGACACAACGAGGCAAAATGAGAGTGTTGCTGCCAGTCACTGACGATCGTACCGAGTACGCTATCGGTACCGGAAAGCCACATCATTTCCTGTTGTGCAGCATGCCTGGCTGCGGCTCGAGAAATTGAAACTATTAAGCCGTATTGTGGCCGCATGGCACGAGAAAGGTATGGCATACATTGTGGTGGAACGAAAAAAAAAAAAAAAAGATTGATGATTGCAGGAACCGAGCAAGACATCAACGGTCGCCAGTTCCAATCAAATTTCACCGATATCGACTAAGGCAACACGCCAATGACGCAGCCAAAAAATGCCATTCTCGACCGTGTACGGTCCCCGAGGATATTGCTGGAGGTTGCAGCGAATAAAGATTGGCTGTCTTCATTGGTATAGGTGTTTTCTAGGTGCTAATGCCGTTTGGCGAGTAGTTTGATTAATTATTTGCTTTGCTTGCGTTTAACAAAATCAACTGTTTATATCAACAACTGACAGGCAAAACAAATTAAGAACGTGACGTAAAAGATAAGATAATTAAACGATATAATGTTTAATTGTTTAAACTTCACACATAGCACTTCAATCGAGACTCTCGAATAGTTTTTTATGATATTCCAAGAGCCTAAACCGCATGAAAACGGTACGTTATCTAGCTTATTTGGTTGCAGCTGCGCAATGTTTATCCTTTGATTAAGCTTCAGCAACAACACTTACACACCCAACAGCGCCACCCCTGTCAGTGCTTGTTTGTGTGCGTGTTGTTATCGATAATCGAGCACAAATTGTCTGTTAACCTTCTGCAAACATGTTCTAGATAGACTAAACGCCCGAAAGATAATAAAGCAGGAAATGGCAAGTAAAAATAAAAACGAAACCCATTGCGTCAAGCTCACCTTTGAAACAAGCACAACCCATGATGTAGCCCATCATTGGAGTAGATGGTGGTGGGTCTACGAAAGACACGATCGAATCGACGACAATCGCACGATGAGGGCGACGATCGACGACGAACTAGCACCGGTGATGACGGAATGGCACAATGGTTTAAGCACGTTCTGTGCCGTTTTACTGTCCCTGCCAGCAGTTTCCGGCGGGACAGGGGAAAACGGTACCGTTGCTTGCTGATAGCGTCCACCAACAGATACAGCAGCTTTCGCCTACTGGACGCTAGATGTCGCTCGTAACGTACTGGTAGTACGTAGTGCGTACAACGGTGTAGCGGCGCAGGTCGCAACACCTTCGTCTGATGGGACTGCGACGTATGATAATTCACACGCTGAATAGAGCGACAGTAAGTATCAGCAAGCTGACGCTGCTTGGTGACCGTAGTACTTTCGGCACGGTTCACCTTCACTGGCAAGCAAATGCCGCCCAATGGACGAGGTGATGTTGCGCAAGTACAATGCACCTGGGAACAATGGTGCACGCCGTTGTCGCTGTCGTTGATGCCGTCCCGGAAGAATTGACAATTGTGTCGATGCCGGCGTCGTTGTCGCGTTGTCGCTAACACCACTATTCTATACTGTTTTCGTTGCTTAGGCCGTTGAATGTCAGCGTCTGTGGTGCCGTCGTTAGTGTTGATGCTGCGGCAACAGCTTCCACCGTCCGTGATGCCGAGTGCAGCTTGGATGCGTCCCGTGCACCGAACAATACTCCCACCCAACAGTCCGCTATTCACCGTCCCGCTGCTACCGTTACTGCTGTTGCACGTACTTGCCCACGAGTTACGTCGAGGCAGAACACGTCGCACGGTGGTGACTTTCATCTCCTTGCGGGCGCCTGCAAGCGCCTCCGCAGTTGATTAACGCGTTTCACTCACCCACCCACCGCAAGTAGTTTGGATTCGATAGGGATCTTTGCGAAGGATGCTAATACCGTGACACTCAAGATAGGATATTGCTCATTACGCGCAATGTATTTCTTTTTTTTTTTTTCACTTTTAGTTTTCACATTCTCGGTACGACACGTTTACGATACACTGCTGCAGCTATTACTCTCACTCACACTTTTCTGGAAAATCAGCACCAAACTAAACATTCATTAAAAATACAAAATAAATCACTGATCACAATTGCAAAGCAAACCCCAAACAGAAGCACCACGGTACGATGCAAGCATTCTCACATTACACTGAAACCACACATTCGTTTGCTCAAGTTCAGCGTCGAAATCGTTAAGCTCAATGCACTGTATGCACTCCCCCGCCAATCAGCTATTTTTCTGCAGCGAACGGAACGCACAATATGCAACGGCGACGGACATAAGAAAAGTAATAAAGGAATGAGAAACTCAAAACACGTTATGCTACGTTAGCGTGGGGGTTTGGCGTGCCGTGTTGTTCTTGGTACGATTGTTTTATTTCGCTCCTGTTGCCTACGCCCGTGCGCTAAGGATGTGCAAATACAATGTTGCAGGAAGTACGCTCTTGTTGATGATGGTAAGGCTTTTGTCTTTTTTTTTTGTTTCTGTTCTGGCTAGGATGATGGAAGCCTTCTCCGTGAAGACAACAACGCCGCGCTGCAATTGTTTACTTTCTTCACTTATCAAGCTCTTGTATACACACACATATGTGTTGGTCGTCTAAAGAATAATGGAAGCACGCACACGCGACTGCACAGGATTGCAATATTGCAATAACCATTAGCAAACACAGAAATTCATACACTTTGCACACCGTTGCACTATAAGGTTATTGATGAGAGTCAGGTGCGTTGTGGGAACAGGGAGAAGGGAAAGTTCCTTCGCTTTTGTAAAAAGAAAGATTTGTTTTCAGCACGCATATGTTTTTAACCAGTCTAAACTTGAGTCGATTATTATTTTTTTATAACATCTTAGTAGAAGCACGAACAATAAAACAGAAAGGCAAGTACAGACTGGCATTTCACATTTTCAACGATAGGCAATGCACTACTTTTCGACCCCGTTTGTGTAGAGTCTAGAAATAAAATTCACTTATGAAGGCGTTTCCTCAATATGTCTGGTCTTTACGAAATTTATTAGTGCAATTATTCACATTAAAGCCAAGAGCGATCGACCGGTAACATACACGATGGAATGGAATGGCGTGACAATGGTTCATGACAGGTAGTTGAAGAAAAACGAGAGCACTTTATTATTTTAAACACTTCTTACGTTTTGGAGCCTCTTCTCTAAATTTTGGTGCCCCTTTCGAGGCACCAAACTGTTCAGTTTTAACTGTTGAAAGGGCGACAGCAACAATTATTTTGTCGATTGGCAGCAAACGAGAAAAGCCAGTTTTAGGTTCGAGTGCACTATTAATGTCGTTTTAGAGAAAAAGCAACGTTGTTACGTGCTAGGGAAGTAGCTGACCGAAGAATTTTAGGTCAAAATTCAATTAAACATGACACTATTTCACTATGAGCGGGTTACACACCACAACAGTGTTGTTTGTTGCTGTTGGCTTAAGAAAGTAAATGAAAGAATTTTCCTTTCACCTTTACTCAAACACACACTCACACACCTGCCCACACAGGTGTGGTGGTGTTACTGGTGGACGATGTAAAAACAAAAAAGCGATTTCCAATTACTTCTCTCCATTTGTAAGCAACAACAACAAAAACCTATTGCTTTACTAACGATTGCGCTGGAAATGCACAAGTGTTGATGCACGCGCGATATACCTGTGGTCTTGTGCAACGAAGAAGACGCATTGGCACCCCGGCCCGACTGTAATGCTATCCCGTACGAGCATACCGGCGCATTTCGCAATCCATTCGTATATGCACACCAACACCAACACACACACACACGCAAGGATAATGTTGATTTCACCCTCCTTAACCGTATGCAGGAAGGCGCGCGTTCTCAATCGTTTGCTACTAGTATTGGTACCGGCAACCCCGACCCCGGGGCGTACTGCGCATGTGTAGCAACTGTCGAACAAGGTATGTACGTTCGTAGTGTGTCCTCGTGTCTGAGAATGTTCCCGTGCACGCGCAGTTCCACAAAAAAGGACTACAAACCGGCTAACAAACATATTTGCCACTAACACCATCAGCAGCTTTCCCTGTGTGACCATCATAATTGCTCTTGGTAAACATGCGCGCACACTCACACACACTGAAGCTGAAAATTTAAAACCCAATATATGTGGGTAAGTGTTTGTGCGTTGGTACACCAGAATGGAAAACGGGGTTCACTTTGTTGTTGCTGACATGCTCGTGATGCTTTGGCTCCCCGGCAAGTCCATCAATTTTGTGAGCAATGTGAGAAAGTCGTCAAACGGCGAAGGCAACGGCACATGCTTACCGAACCTGAACGGTAAACGACGCGTACCACCACCCAACTTTCTGGGCAAGCGGCAGGGCGATCAAAACGAAACGAAAAAGGGCAGCAATGATGACAGTAGCGAATGATGGCTCTCCCCCGAAAGCATAAAGCCATAAGGCGGTGAAGGGATGCTTGCGAACGGTTTTTCGCACTACGCAACGGTATGCACTCGTGCGATTAGTAGTAATGAGGGACTCACTTCAAATGTGATACTCACTTTTTGCTCATAAGAGCAAGATGCGTACACATAAAAGTGTGTCAAAAAGGGGAGCCTTAGAATTTGGAAATGGAAATCCTGCTTTTACTTTTCTCCATTTATTGTTGGGCACGCGGGTGAACTTGATATGTTTGTTTGCTCTTACTGTGGAAGTAGGTTTTCCTTTGAATAATGTTGATGACCCTCCTGATCATACTATTCTTGCTAGTTGCAAAGACTTGCTGCGTGAATTTCTAGTGGCACCATAAACAGCCACAGAGTTGTTTTGAACTTACGGCGGACTAACGAACTGTCTTGCATAGCGTTATAAAAAGACGGGATTCAAAAGTTAAAATCAAGGTTCCATTAAGATAGGTATGCCATAATAGTAAGACAATTATTTTACTAAGCAATAAAATAACAATGCATCATTATTTCCATTTCAATGATAACGTAGGGACAGATCTAAATTGCATTATTTTAATTCTCATCTGCTCCTTGTCACCTATCCCCTCTTTATCACAATCCTATAACAGCACAAACCTGAGGATGGTGAGCAAACGTTGCCTTACGAAGAATGGCATTGGAAGGACATAATGATTATCGCACTTGTTTCCAACAAAACAGCACACGAAAAACTCCAAACTTTCCCTCGCAATGGCACCACGCTATTCGGTTTCTTCTAACGATTTTCTACACACATGGGCAGATTGAGGTGTAACGAAAGGAAGGCAAAAACTTTGGTTATCATCAATTAATAAAACAATAGACACTACCCTCATTTACCTCATCCTACTACTCTCACCTCACTGAGCCCCGGGATGGGCATACTCATTTGCTAGGCTCGAGCATTTCCTTCATTGAGCGAAAAACTTTTCCACTGAACTGAACTTTCCACACGAGCAGCACGGCACTAAAATCGACCCCGAGAGGAGGATGACGACAACCGACCGCGCGGGGCTAAACTTTTCCACCCATAGCCCTAGTTTTTGCATCACTTTCCACTATCACCCACCACCGCAAACTTTTATTCGACGCAACCCAGGGGGGGGGGGGGGGCAGGAGTAGAGCGGAAACTTAACGATAATCGTTACCGTTATGGGTCATTTCCGGGCATCTAAAAAGACAACTACATGAACATTGAGGCGTACAGAGCGTCGTATTAAAAGGTACGTAGGCGACGAACCTTTGGTACAGGATGAAATTTTTTTAAAAGTGTTCAGAAATTGTGAATAGGTAAACTTTTTCATCGGACAAAGCGTAATCTAATTTAAAACATTTTTAATTGAAATAAACCTGTTAAGATGATGAAAACAAATTGCAATGCAGTTACGCCGATCCGATTCGATTCCCATTGATCGCATTGCGTAATCTTCTGTGTTGCTTGGCAATGGATGAAATATTATCATCCCTACCGTACATACCACACTCATTGCTATCCACACAGTAGCCGACCATGTCTTATCTGCCGTAACCACAACGAACACAAAACAAGCCCCTAACAGAGCTCAGAACAGTATCGTAAAAATGAATTTGCAGTGCCAAAAGCACGACAAGCATGGTGCTTAATTTCACACATTTTCTCCAACACCACCCGTTACGGTCAGCATCCCACGATGCATGAGAGGACGAATTTTCCTCCCAGCATGCTACACAGCATCCAGTACCCGCCCCCCTTTTCCACATTGCAACATCCGAAAGTCCCAGCGGGCATGCAGACAACATTCAAAATCTCGATGGTCTACTATAATCTCAGGGGCGGAAGTGCACAGAGCAACTGATCGCCGAACGAACGGCACAAACGACAGTATTGTGGCTTAATTTCATCGGGGAGAAATAGAGGAACCACAACGACACACAACCCAAGCCTACGACGTACATGTTTCCGATCGATCACAGTAATATGAGGCTAGAGATTTCGATTAACGCTCAACGTTCTTTAATGATGAGAAATTTCAAAAGTGACCAATGAAGACAGGCTAAATTATTGAATATGAACAGATCAACATGTTTGTTGTTGGTTTTTTTATAAAACTATAAAACTTTGTTGTTAAACTATTGATTGTTTCAACGGAATAATTGTCCCTTTATTTCAATGTATATACGCGTTCTAGTATAAAACATGCAAACAACTACAAACAGGACCAACAATACATGTCCTTATTTGAAGCTGTTCCAAAGGGAGTAAAATGATACAACAAGAAATCCCAAAGGAACGAACAGCAACGGTTATAGGATTACTCGTTGAGCAATGCTTTGTCGCTGGATCCAAGCGTAAGGATACAAAAAAAGTAACAGAAAAAGGGCTGAAACTGTCTCACCACTGCTCCGGGGAAAAAGGCATGACGATAAATATTTTTGAGCTCTTGTCTATGGGGATAATTCAATTTTTTACAGCCCGTTTCAAATTCCAATGCCAACATGAATAACATTTGTATACAAAAAAAAAAGAAAAACTAGGACAAATGCTGCCTAAAGAGCGGCTACAAAATTTATAAAAAATGCAAAACAATCGTCGTTCAACTGCGTACCCTTGCTAGAATATTTAGTTTTTGGTGCGTCTGCGTAAAGGTGGCGGTTTGAATAACAAAAGACACAATGCTAGTTTAGGTTGGTTCTTTATGTTTGGGTAATCGCTTTAAAACGATTATTGCACATGTATTCTTTACATAGTAACATGAAACCATTAAAGTGTTTCTGTTAGAATTGACTACAATTCTACAAACAGTAGCCAATGTGATTGCAAATTGTTTCCATCCTGAAGAAGGCGTACATATTGTACGTCTTTAGTTATTTAAAGTTAAGCTACCACCGTGCTAACCATTAACAAATCTATTTAATTCCAATAATTTCACGCACAACCCTACATACAGCCCTACAAAACGTACCGAGCAAAACAGTATCCAAACAAGGTATGCTCGCACATTTGCGCAAACATCTGACATTCAATTAATTTAGCATCTCGCTCGCTGCTCTTTCTCCTCCCCCCTCCCCCTCCTATGCCCACCACGACTTGCCCACCAAATCCAACCATATGTTCGCCAGAATTGTGTTTACAAAGTGTTAACGATGTTAGCAGTAATTATTTAAATTATCTCTACTGCAACGCTTTCGCCGCTCTTTGGCGGGACCAACTTACCAGCGGCTTTAAAACCCGCTCCGACCGGGGACGGTAAAGCAGGACCGTTAGTAGCATTGAGAAATGACTCTGTTTCTTAACGGGCAACAACTGTGTGGTGTGGCGGCGGTCGCAACAGTCATCAGACTGCCGAAGATTAAATTAAATTAAGCACCAAACACACAGAGCACAACTCCTTTTAGGAGCCTCCACTCACATTTTATGTTCTGAAAGATAGTGGTGGTGTTCTGTTTTTAAGCTGAAGAAAAATAGAGATATTTCAGAGGAGTGAATGCATAAAATTTGCAGCATGTTGGATCAATATCTGTGTTGGACACATTTCTTTGAATTATTTCAACTTCTTCTACCATATTAAGTGGTTTATCATAATTCCTAATTGCCACTCATTCCCGATGCTTTAGCTAGTTATTTGTACATGTGCTTTGTGCGCTTCTGCAGCTAAGTGTCTTTGCAAGAGAACAATCCTTGCCAAAAAGACTGAACACTACTTTAGGTATTAGCAAAGCGAGCGACCTAGACCTAAACGACAGTATTGTCGCCAAACCGTATCGAACCACGGAAAAAAAGGTTCAAATTAACGAGCGCGAATTCGTTATACCGCTTCACCAAAATCCTCTTACAAGGTATTGTGTAGCAGGTAGGTGGGACGAGTTGTTCTGTCCAGTGCGGAGGTCGAAGTTCTAACGCCTCAAAAGGATGGCCGAGAAACTAAGCCCTCATAGGAACGGGAAGCTCATATAACCACCGAAGCAGAAAGCATGGAAAATGGT
>KB697367.1:0-10228 GCA_000349165.1 Anopheles christyi
TTATTATAAAATTATAAGAAATATTATCATTAGACAGAGTATTTCGTTCAGCCTCTGGATTAAGTCCGACCTTATACCGGGTCTGCTCGGTTGCTTACAATCTATATTTAAACTACTTAACCTACTTAACCTATTTAATTTTCTTAGCATACCTAACCTACTTATCCTATTAACATCCTATTTTGTTAAAGTGTGCATTAATGGTGTAAAATGCAATTTAGCTTCGCTACGTATTGTCTTAATTGCTACCATTTTACATTTTATGTCAGTTATTGGTATAGTTCGAAGAGATGTTGAAATGTCGGTTTCATAACCGATATAATTTAAAATCATCTCGGAGGAACAAGGAGTAGTAAAAGCTTGATAACGTCTTGCCAAAGGATACCCGTATACAATGACGGACCCTGATGCTTCGGAAGCTTTTTCATACTTAACTAAAATGTTTCTTTTGGTTAAAAACCAACAATCCTTGAATTGTTTTCTCAACAAAAATCCAAGTCGAACTTGCAATATTACCTCGTTCTTTTTCATTTTTAATAAGGGTTACAAAATATTTTCACGAGTACCCGCAGTTTCAATGTCTCGCAACAATGTTATTTTCCCTATAGCTTGCTGCAAACTTTGGTATCCAGATCTTACGTAACTATGTTTTATGTTTTGCAGCTTATCTTCAAAAGGATACGTAGAAAAAGAGTTCAATGATCCGAATCTACATACCTCATCGCTTACATGAATTAATAAGTGTTAACATTACAGACTAGATGTATGCGGTCGTAAACTGTTTTGTAATCTTCGACGAATTTCCTCAATAAAGTTCCAGCAAACTGCCAGTGTTCTTCAAAAGCCCAAGAAGATAATATAACAATAGCACAATACAAAAGTTTGAAATGATCGTACGCTAGTTTACCTATTCTATCATGCAAAATAACTATTCCTCCATAATGTAAGAAACTAGCAAATTCAGAAGCTTTCCAAAAGTGTAAGGAATTCAGAGATCTAAATCTTCTGTGGATTTCTAAGGGTAATTGTATACTAATAAGCTCTTCTGAAATTTCCTGTATTTCATCCTTGGACCATTTTTTGAACGGTTCCTGTCCGTGTTTAAGAACACCTTCTGTCCAACCCAGCAATAGTTTGTATTGGACACCCAAATGAACAAGATGTAAACTATCGCTTGTAGCCACATCCTTGACCATGTCGAAATTTTTCAGGTCTGATAAAGGTGTATTTCCTCGGCGATGTCCTTTTGCGGTAATTAGCTCATTTCGAAAATCGGTGTCGGTTCTTGCTTTTGCTGTATGGTCTTCAAAAATAACTTTTTTTTATATTTTAGAGAAGTACCGCAGCCTTTACACTTCTAACAGCCAAAAACACAGTTGTAGTAGCAAACCTCTAAAGAAAAAAGAAAAAATTACTTAAACTGCACAGATATGAATATATTTTAAATACTTACGTTTAATAAAGGCACGTGCCGGTGAGTCAGCGACAAATACTCTTACGGAAATTGATATTTCTTTGCCGTTTATGTTTATTTTGTTTTCCTGCAAGCTATTAAGCTCTTCCACTAATGGTCGTAGGAAAACCTCGACATCGGATGGTTTGGAAGTACCGCAAAATATTCCTACAACCATAACAGGAACATTTGGGACATTGTGCAGCTGCATTAGTATAGGCCACATCTGTATAGGGCTACGATTGTAAAAATGAATTCCGTCAACTGAAAGATTTAATTGGAATGATTCGTCATCTACAGACACATCGCTGAAAAATGTAAAAGGTGAAAATATTAGAATTATCGTACAATCAGAAAGACACAATTCAATTATCGGAAATAATGTTACAAACAACATTCAACTCCATCGTACCATATTTCACCTCTTCCTGGAACTGCTACGATCTGTTCGCTAACTTTCACAGGTGCTTTCAGCAAAATCCTTACGTCCTGTGGAAGAGATGAAAGAGCAGAAAGAGAAGATACATTTCGCAGTATCGATAGCAAATCATTGCTTCCGCTAAGAGGAACTTTATTGCGCTCAAACCAAGTTCGCAAGGATTGTCGCAGCTTTGAGCTTTCAGGATCAATTTCCACATGATCTTCTTCCAAAAATTCTTCCTCTAAACACTCTTCTTCGTCACTGTCGTCGTTATGGATAGAGCCTTCATCGATAATGCAGTCTTCGTCATCCAATTCATCCAAGTACTCCTCTTCGATGTATTCGATTACCACACCGCTGGAGAGGTCATGCACTAAAACTTCAAAATAAGATTTTCTTATTAATGGATTATTTAAAACATATGTGAACCCTTTTCCAACATTACCTTCCACAGATTGCGCAATTACTGATTGGTTACTGGGCCCGGCAGAATTATCCAGTAACGCTCACTCTCGTTCGAACTTCTCGTCTAGTTGTGCACACTTCTTCCATTCCACTAAAGCATTCCACTCTTCTTGAATTTTTTTAGGAAACATTTTAGTTAATTGTACCCCAGTCTTTTCCGTCTGAAAATGCAATAAAAAAAAGAAGAAAAAAAACACTTTCTCGAAACTTTTAATGTTCAAACATTCAACAGGGTCGAATTTTCCACCAAAACAAAACAAATTTTCGGTGCAGACCACAACATATGTTGTTTCGGTACACGGGAGTTCAGTAAGCAAACTATGTCCACCAAAACGATTGTAGAAGTATCGATATTTATCGCAGAATTTGTGATAATTTTCGCATTTGCAATGCTGAGATGCGGCCAAAATTTGATTTGTTTTTACATTTTGTCGAGCAGGCGCTCGAATCTAATTTCAGTTTTCGGGCTTAAAATCTTTCTTGAAATCTTAATTTCAGTTTTGGTTTTAAAAAACCAGACCGAAAATCTAAGGCTAATTTTGCGTGTGTTTTTGTATGCAGTGTTTACAACATTTCAGCCACCAAACTTCAAACTACATATTTAAAAAAAACTGACTAGAATCGTGAAAGGCCTCATTATCTTTTACATTCGTGAAGCCGCGATGAACCACTTTTGCTCCCACGATATTGCTCCTTTTGGTAACTTTATGTATAATTATACAAATTTTTTGTTGTTGCTACAAGATAAAATCATCTTAAGAGCCCTTCTTGCTCCTCAGAGCTCAGTTTCCACTCTTATAACTTTGTTGAGGCCCGTTGTTACGATCGTCCAACTCTTTTATCTTGGTAATATGATATGTGTCAGAAGAGACAGTTGGTTTTTTGTTAACGAATGGTATCTCAATCTTCGGGACATATTCTTTCTCTTTAAAATATATCAACTCTTTACAAGCAAGTGTTCTCCTATCTATTTTTTTGTCGCTTTAAAGAGATAGTAATTGCACTGTATACACAGGGTTTTTCGGTTGTACAAACTAGCTTGGAATACGGTGTATTTCATGAATGCCATTAAAAAAATCTGCTTCCAGACGTTATAAACATATCATTTGTAATTTACAAACGCGACAGCTGTCATGGCGTAAAATTTGTGCCCATGAAAGTATACCGTGGCTATGAATTTAAGTTCCGCAAAACCATCATCAATCATCAATATTTTCAAGCATCATTCCGGAGAAATTTCAAAACCCTGCAATGTAACGAATGGAATGAAGCGTGAAGCGTGTATGTTACTGCGTGTTAAAGTAGCTCATATTTCGGACCCTGTGTAAAAATTGTACCTAATCCGGCCTGTCGCGTCGGAGTTGAGTTGCTCTTTAAGTCAATTTTGATCAATTCCACTCATTAACTAACAACTCAGTAATTATGGAGAACAGAATGAAAATGTGTATGTGAAGCAGAATGTGTAAAAAGGGAACACGATTATTAAAACTACCATTAGTAAATGACTTCCCTGTTTCTTGAATTACTTAATTTTCATTTTTCTAAACTTATTTGCCTGGTAGAAACGGGAATGAGTTGGTCACGCAATCGGGAAGTTTGTTCCGGAAGGATCACTTACACATTCGTTCGTCCCCGTGGGAATGTGATGCTCCCAGGCTCGCTTGGTTGAAGCCGCGATAGCGGCTATGTGTTGATGGCAATAAAATTGTAATTTTAATTAAGCTTCAGACTGGGTTGAAATGTTTCCAAAATTTGTAGCTTTTTAATTGATTGTTCTGGTAAACAGGCGGTAAATATCCGTCATAGGTTAAAATATCGAATGGACCGAGCCTATGCAGGCCTGACTATCCTGCTTATGGGTAAAACTAATAAGTGACAGATAGCCAAGCCCATTTGATTCTCAGTTGTTGAGCCAAATAAGAAGAATAAGTAAACACGGAAGATGTTCAAAGGTGCGTAGTAATAGATTATGGCAAATTATTTAAAGAGCTGATCGAGCTCTATACGCTGCACTGAATTCTCCTACTATGGGGTGAACACATCAGTCACAAATTGTTAAGCGCATTATTGGCTAAAGCGGGATATTAACACTTTATTTAATATTGTAATTTGTCGTCCAGGATTATAAACCATAAGGAGATCTTTAAACATACAGAACAAAAAGGCTTATGTTGAATGTCTTAAGCATTTGTGAAGAGGTAATTTTAAATATTTTGTTATTGCGGTCTTATAGACTCTATGTACCCTATACAGTTGAGAAAATTTTCAGCACACTGTCCCGGTAACAAATCATGTACTTTAAATTTGCTTTGCCATCAAACATTCTTACATACTTAAATTACGAAATCTCCCGGTCTGGTCTGTATCCTGCGTTGCGGTTTCTTACATAACGGTAGCCTGACCCAAAAACAGATGTTTTGCAATGGTACTGTGCTACGACCACAGAGCTCATAAGCAAGAAGCTATCGCAGCACAACCTCTTGCATGCCGGATTCGTAAGCAGAAGAGAGAAAGAAGAATAGAAATGGAAACAATCAGCTTGAGGTCTATGCATTGAAATGTTGATCCTCCGTCTGTCAAAGGAAACAACAATGCTTGCCCGTGGAAGAATAGAAAGGAGGAGTGTAAAGGCTGAACAACAATCTCATTGAATACCGCTTAATAGGAGCCTGCGGGTGCGCACCCTTCGTTACGATGAATTATGCGACCCAACTTTCGGTGAGCTAGGGTTTTTGGAGGGTTGACCAATGTAAACCTTCTAGAGTGTTTCCACACGTCACACATATCTAGTCGGAATATCCTTGTCCAACTTGAAATAAGTCGGTCACTGGGTAGGGTGCATGGCATATATGTTGTTCAATACCCTTGATATTTTTTGCACATTTCAGGCAGACAGATTCTAAGCTATCAAGTAAAACTAGCAACCGTTTTATCGAAGGTAATTGCTTCTTTTTCTCGGTGCGTTATGATCTTTATCCCCTACCAGCTGCTCTGCACACACCGATTCATTCAACCCTGCTGAAACTGGAAGCTATCGCGTGCTGTACAAACATTAGAAATTGAAAATCACACGGGAAAAGCCCCGTATCTAATCAAACGCATTGAGGACCCGCAAAGAACCCCGACACGAAGCGCAGAAAGCGCACCTAGAAAGCGAGGTTATCGGGCTATTAAATTTCTTTTTTTTTTAATTAATGTTTGATTTTAGCCACCCCATTCACTGGAAAGAATACTTTAAGCAAGCGATAAAGGTTCCCTGTTGCTTCTAGACCCAATAAATCATAGCATCGATCGTGCACATCATATCAAGTTCAAGTCTCCTGAAGTCTCCCCTTCTTTGCGCCATGTCAACCCTTCTCATACATCCTTCCTCCCTTCCTCTTTTCCATTTTTCTCATAATAAACTAGTCTCATAGAACTAGCCCTTCACCTAATGGTACATCTTGCCCAGATACACCTTGACCGAAAAGATTAGCTTTATTGACCAATCATTACGCGTCCTCGTTGAAACGGGCCGCTTCGTTTCAAGTTTTGATGGCAGTTTGGAACCGATCAGCACGGACGATAAAGTGCTACCACACGGGTGGGTGAGTAGGGGGAAGGTGGTGACGTAAACTGTCGAGGGCACACGATAAGTATACGCTCTGCCGAAATTCGATCCGGTGAGAAAAATGTCAAAAAACCAGAGCTGGTATCATCCACATGCACGATCCCTTCCGACTCAGAGCTTGAAGCCAGTGATAAGATATTAAGCGACATTGGACTGAAAGTGGACAGTGGACATGCACTGGATTCGGTACGATTCTTTGCTTTGACATTTTCATTAATGGGCCCCGATGAAAAATTTATATGTATTGACAGTGAGAAAGAATTGGCAATAGCGCTTCTAAACAAATCTACACAATCACAAAAAAAAAAAATTATGAACGATTTTTGTTTAAAAAAATCATAAAAAACTATGTGTTTAACCCCTTCACAGTTTTGTTCGAGCACTGCTCGGGATGTTCTCATATGCTTTTTATTGAATCTTTCACTTTGCGCGCTGTTCTGTATACGCTCTTAATGTTTATGTATGGGTACTATACGTATGTTGGGTATAACAGGTAAATAAAATAATCAACAAAGTAATGCAAAAAGTGGCAAAAGAAATGTTTTTCCAAGACACTAATCAAAATCGCGAGACAGTCAAGGGGTTAAGTTAGAAACGTATTGTCAATGTCTACAATTAAACGACCGTAAACAATGGTCACGACACCAAAATGTATTGTCATTTAAACTACTCGAATAAAATGTGTTGGTATCTGACATTTTTCTGACATATTTGCGGCTACGATGTGATCGCAGAGTATACACTTCAACAACCTTTCCAAAGGCAGTGCGGAATGCATACGAATCAATGTTCATCATTTACGTAAAAGAAATGCTACATTCTACCCGATTGCGCCTGAATCCTCTGTACGCTTTATTCGTGAAGAACTAAAGGCGAGAGCTCAGCCCTGTACATGTAATTATTTATTAGAGTTTATGATGTTTCAAAATTTGATGATTAATAAAAAAATCTTGAAAATCTTGGCTAATTGTAAAAATTCATTCAAAAAGGCACCTACAATCAACATTCGGGGGCTATCGGGAAAAATCTAGCATCTCTTTTACTTGAATGGTGAAAATAGCATCGTTTGCAATCGGAACTGTCTATGGAACGGTTCCAGCCGTGTATACTGCACCAATCAGCCTACGTGAATCGTGCCCTTGACAGGAGAGTCCATTGCCTTGCTTTATACTCCGGTCAGACTCGAACGATTCACCTTGCCCTGCACCCCGTTCTTAGTAGTGATGGGTAAATTCGACAAACAAACCGGAATCAATTCCGAAAGATTCCACTTCCGAATGAAATGGCTGCGGAAGGTAGGCGCAATACTTCAAGTTCGGAACCGTCCTGTACCGTCCGGAGCCGCTAGTCGGCAACCGGATCTGTCGGAGCCGTCCGGAGTCGCTAGTCGGTATCCGAGGCCGTCGGCCCCGAACGGCTCCAAACGGCTCCGACGCTACGGACGCTCTGACGGCACCGGCAGCTTGGGATTCACTCTTATATCAGTGAGATATTGGTACAACATTGCCAAATAACTAAAGGTTGAGTTTTTGCCTTTAATTATTTAGTGTTTGAACATCAACTGAAATTTTCGGATCTGTCAGTACACCAGGGACAACTCGTTTCGTAAGGCATTATGATACAATTATCACAAATCATTCACTAAAGATAACTTTGAAATTTTGAATTTTAAACATCTCGTGAGCAATGAATAATTATGCTTATTATGCATTGGAAAGTGATTTGAAAAACCTTGTAAGGTTATAAGGAACCAATGCGCTCCGCGCAGAAAAAATTGGCGACCCCTTATGTAAATTAAACAAACGACTGAGAAGGCCAAGAAGCTTGCTGTGTGATAAACCAACTGCCATGACGTGTATGTACGTTCCACGTCATCGTTTGGCTTGAATTTCACTGAAAAAAAGGGAATGCTATGGACAAAAATCAAGAAGGGCGACCAGGTTGGGAGGTCACTTCAACAAACTGGCGACTTGGTTCCGGCAGCAGCAGCAACAACAATCAGTCACTTACATAATCACAATCCATCCATTGATAACACAGCACTCATGACGGGTCGCGAGTGGACTTATAGTGTACGAGATGGTGGGTGTGACCTGATATGGGCAAACCTGCCGGATGGCAACGTCAGTATTTCGGCTAGATTGGCCGACATGGGCAAAGTTTTTTTTTCTGTCTTTGTTCATTTCGTTTTATTGTGTATTCCATAAACCGAGCAGCTCCCGTGTCAGTGGTTGAAGCATTCGAATTCGCTCTATCAGGCGCCCGCTTTAACGTTTATCATGTTTCCTCCTTGAGAGCGATACGTAGACGCCTGTTGGGCCTAATGAAATTACGACACCAGTGTTCGTTGATATTCTCAGTTCCCACCGTACGATAAAAAAAAAGCCGGTTCCGAGGGTCCGGCCCTCGAGGTAGTCCACACCACAACGTTAACCATAAATCATGAATTGGTTTGCTGGTGCCACAGGAGAAGGAGCGAGTAGATTTGTTCCCGATAAATCATGCTCACCATTATCGCCCACAGGGAGTGGAATGCAAACACGAGGCGTCTCTTGCAAAGCCTGGCTAGAGGAATTGTCGCACCAGTTGAATGCCATTAATCAAGTCCACTGTAAAGACTAACGAAAATGACATTAATTTTAGAATAATACTACACTATTTTATTATCTATCCACAACGATTTTGAATCATAGTTGGACTTTATTTTAGCTTTGCATTGCATGATCATTTAACAACATATATTGTTTCCATTCGATTCATTCATACTCTTCTAAATTGATATTCCAACTTAAGTTCGGCTTGGACTACCTTAGTCTCTAACGATCCTGGTTAACTGTGGCTAAAATAGGTTAGCCATAGCAAGATTTTGGATTTTTTGGAGGAATTATACCTTTTGAATTTCTTGATACGAATTAGAGCTTAAAAATGTAAATAGAAATAACAAAGAAGCTTAGTATAGGCTAACCTCCTTTCCTACCACTTTTTGATGCATATGAGTTTAAAACTGATACATTTACTGCCAAATAAAACCAGAATGTCACCACAGTGTGAATAAAACTGTTACTTTAACTTGACTAAACTGTAACAGAATGATGGACACGGTCTCATTCCAACTACGTACGTTCAATAAAAAAAACACATTATCAACTGTACTCGTTATCACCGATCACTGACCATACCCTTCATTAAGCATTCTTCCCTCTAAACATTAAATAATGATATTTTTTATTTCAGGGCCTTCAGTGTAGTTTATATATAGGCATATTTATTTTCAATACTACGATAAGAGGACTCCTCCTCCTAACAATGAAAATATCACCATAAAAATACTTACTATGTAATGATGCTACAACGCAATCGGAATTGAATTTTCCATTTCATTTCGTCCGTCAAATTTCTTTTTTATTTCTTCTCAATGTTCTTCTTCTTTCTTGGCATAAACGACCTACGCGGTCGTGCCAGCCTTGTACAGGCTTATAAAACTTAATTTTTTCACGGAACTGGATAGTCAAATCCTCGCCAATGGGGGAAAGTCCGGATGATAATTTAACTACATCCGTAGTTTTGATTTGCACCTCCGAATCCATCCCGTTCTGTAGCGTAGAATTTGCGGTCCAATTCCAAGTTGAATGGGCTAGCGTCAGCACATAACCGGTGGAATGCGCCGCAGGTTAGCATTCAAACAGATCGGTATGTTCCCATTTGATTAGTGGTATAGGCATTTAATTTTTAATGCCTTCGTTTTTTGTTATTGTTTTGGATATATTATAATTGGGATGGTACTTTTTTTTGTTCAACTAAAACTACCCCCAATGGAACCCCTAACAAATCAGATTTAAGCAGGTTTACGGTTTTGTTACTAGTATCTATTGTACCAAAGTGTTGCTCAAGCGCTGAAAATGCCAAAACATCTATACAACAATCTATGCAGCATTCTTGAGTATTTAAAACCAAAATGTTACTGACAATAGCATCACAATTGCAATGGTTATCTATCTCTATCGTCGGATGACGCATACTGCATGTGGATAGTTTTTTTTAATGTGATGATTGTAATACACAGTGGATTTTGGATAAACGAGAAGTCAAGACACCAGGAACCACCATACTTGGTTTAAAATATGAGAGGAAAATTTTATGTTCACATATTCCATCGGAACATTGATTTATATGTGATGACTTGACAAATTGCACGATTAGTGTATTAATTATGGCCATATGAACCAGCATCGCGAAAGAAGTCGTTAAAAATTAACCGTGGTTAATTTTTAACCAAAGT
>KB697368.1:0-10282 GCA_000349165.1 Anopheles christyi
TGACGCTGGAATTTAGATCCCGTGGCCCATCTTCGCACACAAAGAGAAAATTTGCTCAACAGATAGCGCGTTTGGGATGGAAAGAATGTGAGCGGTTTTTGTGTTTTGTTTTGTTTGCAAAAAGTGTCATAAGTTTGGCACACTTTTCCTCAATGTTTATGTGGTTGATAAATATTTGCTTTTATGCGAGGCTGTTGTCCTTGAAGGGAAAGTTTGTTGGAAATAAATGTGAGAAAAATAAATGTTCATGACACGCGCACCAGCTTTCGAGCTTACATGGAATGATGAAACATGCAACTGTTTGGAAACTGTACCAATTAACTTGTTTTTAAATGTTGCCGCTTTTTTTTCTTTTGTTAAATTTGGAGAATTACAGCGTACACCCATACACCAACAAACATTCATTTTTAACACCCATCAGTTATAAGCCTGCTTACATTTGACGTATTAAAAACGGTTGCCCTTGACATTCCAATCCTAGCTAGCACGTTGAGTAAAGCTTTTGTGAGTCGGCTGACTTATTCCAACAAGTTCCTGTACATGCACATCGAAAATTAACTGCCAAATAGCAAGTAACTAGCTAAGCCACCCTTGACATTGCCCAGCACGTCTTGGTGGGTGTACGAAAAAAAAAAACAGTTACGAGAAAACAGTTTTTCCGGTAATGATTTATTTTAGGCCCACCTGTTTCCCGTGGCCAATAAGCCGGTAACGGTGCTTTCAACAACACTCTTGTGTGTACCCAAAACGTCCTCCATACACGCTCTCGTACCAACCCTCCTCTTCCTTACCCCGGGAAAATACCTCCCGGACCTCTCCCCTCGCATCACCTTCACACCACAGGAAATGGTTCATTTTGGACCGGTCCCGATTCCGCCACCAGTTTCCGGAACTCCAGGATTCCGGCTCACATGATATGGCTTTGGGTTGAGATTTATTACGGGCGTCCCCGTCGGCGTAAGATTTATTGGGACAGGTCCTGCTTTGGTGGGGCACCGTTTCCACGATGGGAAAACCAATTCAATATGGTGACAGGATGAAAAAAGACAACAACAAAAAACCAACGAAAGAAACTCATGTTGACACAACAAAGTACACACACACACACACACACACATTCACATGGTTACTGTGTACACATATCTGTCCTGAGAGGCCCACGTCCCGGATGTTGGTAATATTTCCGGCCTGGTGGCCTGGAAGGGGTTTTGGACTGTCTGAAGTGTCCCTGATTTACACTCCTTCGGCAGGGGGAGGGAAAAATTTAACGAAGGAAAAAAAGGACGGAGGAAAGTTTTAGTGATTGGAAAATGAGCGCAACAAAGAAAAACAAAACGTTGCAGTCGTTTCCAAAATCAACAACAAAAAACCAAACCATCCCACCGAACGTGCAACAATTTTGCTTTCCAACATCTTCCGACAGCTCCTTTCGGGTGGAAAATGTATGGCGATTTGTGTTGTGATGGTTTACCGGTCTATTTTTTCATTTTCCTTTTGACTCCTTTATCAACCTTTACTATTGTTTGGGTGTTTATTTGTGTGGTCGGAGGATAGGGATTGTTTTTAATAAAATAAGATATATGATAATGGGATAAAGTGCGCGAAAGCGTGATGGTACCGCTACGCACCATTTACATTCCCAATACGCGCACGTGTAAAATGTATTTTCACGCCTGCCTGTCTCGGTGCCCTTTTTTTAAACCATAAATTCCTGTTCTGCCGTTGAAAGGAGCGTTTCCTTAAAAAAGAAATGCTTTCCTTTTTTCTTCCGGGAAATGTGTCAACATTCGCATGTACACAGATAATCAGTGAGGCGATGCTTTTAAGAGTGTTTGCGTGCGGAAGTATTTTTATTAGCAAATTTCTTCCCTCGTTCACACAATCGGTGCCGTACTGTTGACCCTCTGTAATGTAAAAGCCTTCGGGCATACTCTTAATTTAAATTAAACGAAACGAATCGTCATCGGTTAGACACTTCCTCCTGTTCGCCTTCCTTTAATGGGAGTGGTTTTCCTTCCCTCTTCGGTTTCCTAGCCTTTTTGCGTGAAACGCGTTTATATCGCTAACCTTATTGCTTCCTTTGCGAAGCGAAACGACATTAGATATTAATTCGCGTAGTTCCAATTGCCCTTCGGGGTGGGGGGACATCCGCTCACAGCAGAAAAGGAAAGCCCCCAGCGTCTTCAGGCAAAAAAAAGCTAAACATCTGAAAATGTGACCCAAAAGTATGGTCAAGGAAATGGGTCCGTTTATTGACCTTGGGAGAGCAGGCAAGATAATGCGCTTCTTGACATGTGTGTGTGTGTGTTTGTCGCTCTCGTGTGAGTGTATGTGTGTGCGTGATTGGAAAGGCAAACAGTGGGAAAAGAAAAGTCCCGGCTCACTTTCGGTGAATAATTTATTCCCTCGTGGTACGATGGCAGTCGGTTCAAGGCGATGGTGCTTTATGCCCTTTTATGTATTGATGTACCGCTGTATTGGTGAGTGTATGTTCGGGTGTACTGCCCACCACCGCACTGTCAAGGTTCCTGTGGGCTTTCTTTTCGTGAAACTTTCACTTCGCTTTGAGGCGGGTAAGCGGTGAAGTTTTTGGCGCTTCCGGACGCCGAACGCTCCCGGGAAGGACAATTTTCCTAAGAATGTTGTAATGTGAGAAACAGTCCAATATTGTTGCCTTGTTTTTATTCTCGATTTGTGTCTCAAAAAGGAGACAACGATTTGAAATCTTTACTGAATCCGGCGCTGCGCCATGATTTGAAACTGTTTTCACTTGAGTCGTGCTTGAGGAAGAAAATTTAGTTACTTTGCTTCAAAAGACGATCTAGCCTCAAAGTAACTCCTTCAAAACAGTGAATAACTTTCGAAACAATTAAAAGCATTGTCATTGTAGCAGGTATAAAACAACAACACTCTTTCCTCCATCTTAAGAAATACAATCTCGTTGGTTCGTTATCTGTCTACTGCAATGTCTTTGCACCGAAAAATAACCGTACCGCCGTCCAGACAGGTTTAAAATTTTCAAACTACACCAGCATCCATTAAACCCATTCCAGTAAGTGTGTTTGAGCTTCCTCCTTTGTTGTCTCACGTTTAGAAGCGACGTGATTTCCAATCAACAAACAGAGGCTTCTAACAAAGACACAACCGTCGTATGCCCCGTGCGAGTGTTATTACTTCCTTATGCTTTACACAAAAGCTACACAGGGTAACATTTTGCACAAAATATATTATAAAAAAGAAAGTCGCAACATATCAAGAGGAAATTTAAGCGAAACATGCGATTTATCAAATGATTTCATGTATTTTCCGTAGGTGCCTTTGTTCTGAGCAACTTGCTTTCCAACTTGCAGGGAAGCATGTCTTTCCAGTAGCGGGCGCGCACTTTGCTATCACTGCATTGTAGTAAAAGCTTCCCGAAATCAATATTATTCAATTTTGAACGGATTAGGAAACGGAGCTTTGTGGCAGCAAATATATTTGAGATCCTACGGTGCGTGTTTTGCCTCAGCTGGAGTGGTGTTTTGTTTTTTTGTTCAAATCCTTCGTTGTGTTTTTTGCCTCTTTACTCCTTTCTCATGAGAGATTTATAAGTTCAAGATGGAAAAGAAGAAAGAAAAGCCCTTCTAAAAACCTAATGCGGGTGCGTTTTTTCGATCGTAGCAAAACACACTTTCTTCAACATCCTCCGTTAGGCAAAAAGTGTACAGGCAATTTTGCTCGAGACAGGGTGAACACGAAACAAAAATGTTTCATCTCGACGGTTGAGGAAGAAAATGGAAAAGCGTGGCAGACGTAAAAAACGTAGGAAAGCTTGGGCTTGGGCTGATATTTTAGATACTTTACATGCCTCACGGGGCCCTGCTGAGACGTGTTTTGCACGATGCGTCGAATCGGTTTCCAAGACGGTTTCCAAGCCCTGGTGAAAATGGCACGAGACGGCTTGTCGATGAGCAGCAAAAGATAGCAATCTACGCCAAGCCTTAATTTCATCCTGACGGCTTCCGGGCAGATGAGGAAATGCAGGAACAGGTAGCAGTTTCAGTGCTTCTTGCCTCTACTCCTTCTCGCATACCAGCACAAATAGACACACAAACACAGACGCATTGGCTTAGCCACTCGATAATGGTAGCCAGCGCGTGGAAACACCGAAACACCAGCGAACTGTTCCCTAAAGCTTTACCCCGTCAGGCTAATCCATCCCATCATTCCCATCACGCATCGGTAACAAAGTGTTAAGCTTTATGCAGCGTGTCGCAAACATTGACAAACGCCCATTGAGTGTTCACCTGGGAGGTGACGCATCTTCTGCAACTTCCAGCCAAAACCATTTAAGGAGATGGAGAAGAGGAAATCGATGGAAAATGTTGTAGGAAGATTGCCTCAAGGAATTGCTGACCCGGACGTAACGGTTCCAATTGGAATGGATGAAGAAGTTGCGGGTGAAGGATGATGTGAAGGGAAGTGAATTGGATCGATTCGCTGACATCAAACAATTATTCTGGTAATGAACATTCACCCGGAAGAGCACTCTCAATAGGTTGACCGAGTGGATGCATTTACAAAGGAAAGAACGTGTTGTATGAATGTTCCAGCAAGCAATACAGCTGTTGTCAGCAATTGTGAGAAGCAGTTGGTTATTTAAATAGCTTATTTCATTCAAAATCAAATTTAAAACCTTTAAAATACTGACTTGCTATCTAATTTTCTGCATCCTTCAGTGCTTTACAGAGAAGGAAAATCGTTCCTCAATTTTAAACGCTTTTACCAACCAGTAACCAGTTGATTGTGCTTGACCAGCTCGAACGATACTGACAGTGTTTTACATCTCTTTCCCTTTTCCCGTTTTTCATTTCCGCATCTACTAAAGTGTGAAACCAATTGGGTTATGCAAATAAGCGAACCGACCTTTTGTCTTAGCACTTTGAGCTCAAGTGCAGAGTTCAGCATGCAACAGCAGTTCCATCAAAGCTCATCACGGTGAACGCTTTTTTGTTTGTCAATATTACCACCCCGTTTGCTCTTAATTTCGATGGGAATCCAATTCGAGCTCATTGGAATGCTAATTCGATCGGTTGCTGATTATGCGGAAATATGAACTTAATTTGGAACGCAAATGACGCCTACAGTATCGTCATTCGGTTGTGCCAAAATGGAGCCAGCAAGGAACAAAAAACAAAACCTGGGAAAAATAACGCCCATTTCCTTCTCGGAAGCATACACACAACCCGACCAGGCTGTTTGCCAAAGCTGCGCTGGTGTTGATGGGGGAAAGATTTACCCAACGGCTAATCGGAACTCCTGAGTGTGTGTACACGTTGAGATTGTATTGACATGTAATGGCTAAACAAATTATAACACTCTCAGATTAGAGTTTATGGTCTTACAAATCACCCGTAGACGGAAACGGGGAAGGTGGTAAAGCCACTGGAAGGAAACAAATGGATCGATTTTTCTCCCATTGGACACTCATTTGTGGTTGCCGGTAGCAGCAGTGGTAGTGAAGGTGGTGGAGTGCTTTATGGCCTTCATTATCGAGTCTCATAAACATCGCACACGCACACGCGTCCTCTGTGAGGTTCGGTCGCATTTTATTCGGCCAAATATCTCCCCTACCACCACCCCCCCCCCCCTTGCCATATGTGTACGTGTTGTTCTGATGCTGTAGGTGGAAGCTGAAAAAGCATACATAAAATGTTGCCCATGGTCACACACAGGGCACATTCTTTCCCCCACTCACCATAACCACCAGGCGTCTCCATCGATCACATGCGCAACAATCGTGCCGAACCGAACGAGAGGAAAATATCAAAAAAAGAAAACAAACGAACCGGTTCGTTTTTCTCCAACAAGTCCGATTATAAGAAGCACTCCCTAGTCCCTTCGCAATCGCCCTATCGATCGACGATTTATGGTGTGTCGCGCTTTCGTTTCGCCGCCAACACGGCACGCAAGTAGCTCTCCCCAACCGAAGGGGCAGCATCTTCACTTGCTCGAATTCGATCGCTTACTTTTTGCCGTTACATGCCGTTACGCTACACCGATTGCAGTGAGGCGTTGTTTCGTTTCGGCTTTCCGTATCCTTCCTTGTCGATTAATTTGCCATCAGTGCCATAAAAGATTCATTACCACCTTGCTGCACCACACCCCCAGTACAACGCGCTGATTTTGTTTTTTTGAAGGCGTGTGGACTGTTTTTTTTTTGCCTGTACTCGTGCAGAAGAAAAGCAGTGAGTTTTTCGCTTACTGGTATTGCTGCTATGTGGTGCAATGCGTCTACTTTTGTCATTCACTGGTAGAATTTATGGGCAAAGGGAAAGAGAGAATAGATCAAGGTCGGATTTGCGTTACGCAGAAGTTGCGATGGATTTAAGAGCTTTCTTTCTTGATTTGATCAGCTAATCGATCGGATAGCGTTTGTGGTTTGCCAATTTATAAGCATGGTTGATCCTTGGTAGTTGACTAAGATAGCTGGCAATTTGAGGTCCTTTTTTTAGGAAATTGTAGCGAATTAGTTTTCTTTTAAATAAGTTTGGAATAATAGTTAAATAAATCATAGTCAGGAAATAAAATTCCTAAACAACCATCTACAACAATTGTTGAGTGAAGAAATAATACACAAAGCGAATGGAAGCGGCTTGTGCTTTTTCATTCTTTTCAATTCAAAGATCAAAGATCAAACATTAAATACTATTCAAATTTCTCCACACCTCCTTGTCAACTGTTTGATCAATCAACCTTTGCTACCTGCCAGACACATAATCAGTCGGCGAATCGGTTGATGTGTATTGCCCCTTTGCTTCAAATGACGACACAATCAATACCCCCATCTGTGACATTGGCAGACAGTCAATGGCAACCGAAATCACGAGACAAAATTCTTTACAACACACAAAGGAAAATTGTGAAACAATCTTTCACCCGGCACCCGGAAACGGACAGACGACAAAGCATCATTTTCGAGGAAAAGGTGAAGGTTCTCATCAGCACAGAAGGCACGTTTTTGGGGTGGAAGAGTTTTCCCATTTATATTACACCAAATCCACCCGTTCCCGTTCCCCCTTTGCAAGCGGCAATGATTGTTTATGATGATGGCTTCGACGAGGGTTTTGTTGGGACTTGCACCGGTGTTCTTTGTGTTGGTGGAGTGTAAGCTTCAGCTATCCGTACACCGTAACGAACCATTTTCTCGACCATTTACCGTCCGACAAATGACTTTTGCGAATTTTTTTTGCGGTGGATTTTTCTTTTGCTAGAGCCACGACCATTTAGGTGTGAGTTTTTGTGTGATATGAAGAGACAATATTAAAATGTTGTTCATAGAAAACATTATTTTACCGTTTTTTTTTTTTTGATCAAGAGGGTCATAAAACTTAATGAAACGGTTTTGGAATCGGTGCACAGTTTCAGCACATGTTGTAGTTAATTAAATATTCTTTCTGGCAACATGTCTTTGAAACATTGGCTTTTCAATGGTTATCACACACGCAGGAAAAATGTCACTTTGTTTAATGTCTCTGTGTTCAGCAAAATAAAATTAAAAACAAACCTTTGCCGCACACAAACATGTGAAGAAATTAAAATCCAAAAGCAAGAAGCAAAGGCATCGTAGAAGTTTCGCGAAATCAAAATAAATGAAAAAAGGACACGGTTTTCATTTCACTGCATATCAGAGCGATGCGCACATAAGAATCATCATGCTGCCAGTATTCACGGTCTACGCTTTGGTTTGTGGTTTGCTTCCGAAAATTAAAACCACTCAGACAATCAAAAGGGGAAAGTGGACGATGAAGAAGCACCAAGATAAAACATATTGGAGCTGTTTCTAGCTTCAGACTGCAAGTGCTTCATTTTTGGAGTGTTTTGTTGTGGATTGCCATTGCTGTGTAAGTGTGTTGATTGCTTTCTTGAAAGTGTTTTTCAAGATAGTGATGAGGTCGGTTGCGTCGTTGAATGAAGACGCTGCTCGAAAGGCTTTTGTTTCGAAGTTGGTGTTAATGGTGTTAATTTGCGTGCCAGGTTTTTTCCGTCAGTGTATTGAGTGCCCTCTTCCTGATCGACACAGTTTTATCGGTTCTAAAAATTGGAAATAATTTGAGTCTTTTTTAACAATGCATCCCGTGTGGTTAGAAAAGTAATGTCTTCAAGTTCATCAGTACGCCTGAAGCAAACCGAGGTAATAAAATCGCCCCTTCAATAAACATGAAATGTTTCCTTCCCTGAAAGAAAACGGAACGCAACACGTTTTACGTTGATGAACAGCTTACCGCTTTCTCTAATTTAATGATTTTTTCGGGATATAATTCTCGAAAAATCCAGCCAGCCAATGAGCCTACTTCTTTCGCAATACAACCGTCCCCAGGCAGCAATCATTTCATACAAAAAAAAAGGTTTTTCCTGTTTTTTTTGTATTTCTAGCAATGAAATAAGTAACGTGACATGTCTTGAGTTTGTCTTGCGTTTTTTCCCTTTCCTTCCGTCTGTCCATCTTTATCTGTGGACAAAGTGAACGCACCGCTATTTACTTTGTTTAACCGTCAGAAGCACTAAACAGCCGTCATTAATTTCCCCTGCTCGGTTTCTTATTTGCAAAATTTACGAGCAGCAGTAAAAATTGTCCACAATCTGTCGTCCAGTCGGCGCACACTGTCCACCGGAAAGGAATCTCCAATGAAGTATACATCTTCCTAATGCTATTTTACAAACAATTGTTTTTGTGGATAAGAGAGTAACTGGTTTGTATTGGTTTAAAGGTGGTTTGTGAGTGTAAGCAGCTTTAAATATTTTTTTCAATAAATGTTTTTATATAAAAAATCTTAATTTTTTTTACTAATGCAAAAACCATGACTGTATAAATTTAAAAACGCACAAATATATTTCTGGTCTCATTTTTACTAAACGTAACAGTTTTAATTCTTGACACTTACATTTTTGTTTCGGCTTTGTCTCGCTAGTATCGTTAGTTTTTGTGCTTAAAATAACTTACTACGCCCTGCTGAAGCATTAATTCAGTTCCATCTTATTCCAAGGAAAGTTAAGTAACAGTTTTGATGAAAGAAATAAACCAAAAAAATACAAAATCAAAGGATAATTTCACAACATTGTTCACTATTAGCTCCGTTCCACTCGTCGATTTGAAACCGATCAGAAATTGATTCAAAGTGTTTGGTAATTGTTGCATTGACTGTTTCTTTAGATATTAAAGATAAGATTAGTTTTTGACTTCCAGCTGAACATTAGATTAGTGAATTACAGATAGATTACACACTTACCATCCTACCTCGTCGTCATTCTATTTCAAACCTCACCTCACGCGGTGGGTTCTTCCCTCTTAAAGCTTGGGTTAATGTTCCTTGTTTTCCTGTGTACAATTTGGTAGCAGTCGTGTCTACTTCCATACAATGTTGTTAAGTTTTATGCATTACTCTATGTATGTTGTTGGCCATCAATAGTGCCGGACATTTGACACAAACGGTAGGAGTTTTAATTTTCTGTTTCAGTGTTTTGTTTTCACTGTCCCAACTAGTACAGTTAATGTTGGCAACATTCAAACACACATTATGGTTCGCTTAACATTTTGGTAATTTAGCAACGATTTTGTTTCCCTTCACTTTATCACGCTACACGACACCATCGCTTTTTTTAGCATCCCTTTTTTTGAAATCTGTTTCTATTTTGATTCTACAGCATTGTGTCTCTCCTTCTTCTGCTGACCCTTTGCGTCATGGTTCGCTATCGTATAAAAGTTTGAGCACAACAACGCTATCCAATTAAACAACTATTTTCTAGCTAATGTACTTATGATGCACTTGGCACAAGCCTAATGTCATTGGACACACGTTGTCTAACACTCTGCCACTAATGGGGGAAAGTTTTTGTATGACAAAAACGATCTGCTTTAATTAAATGTGGCTCACTGCTCTACAGTGACATTCAAGGACGCAACAATTCCCACAATCAGACGAAAGTACCCAACCCATCACATGCTGTCACGGTATGGTGTCGAGTTTTATCATTTCGAAAGTATTTCCATATTTTAATCTTTAGCCAACACGATTTAACTTAGATTATTTTTTCATATCTCGTTTTACTTATTTTGCTTTCTATGTCTTATCCCTGCTTAGTTCCATCGTTTGAGTAGTAAATACATCCTGTTACTCGTTTTTATTTTGCCACGAAGACTGCTCTTTTGCCTCACTTTTCACGTTCCTGCAAGCTTGCCTTGCTTCAATTAAAAGCTTACAACTTTTACGAATCTAATCAAAATCCTTTCGATTTTCAATTT
>KB697369.1:0-10274 GCA_000349165.1 Anopheles christyi
CGCCTTATTTGTCCAAAGGATCGATTTGTCAAAGGGGTTGACAAATCATTGAAAAATCATACATCACTCGATTTCAAGCCCTTGGTGGTGATAACATTCTGAAAGGGAACAGTTACAATTGAAATTTTTAATTGTGTGAAAAAATAGTATGTTGCCGGCCTGTAACGAATTTTGGTGTTCAATGTCAATCAATTATTTTTGGGTTTAATTTCAGACATCTTTAAACATGCGCCCTATTTGAATTGTATAGCGTAAAAGTATAAAGTAAATCTGGTACATTGCTTAAGGTAACAGTTACTTGCATCGCCAAAGTCACTTTTGTCTCTTTACTAGATTCCTTTTTTAACGAACTTTCAGAATGGCCGGAAAACGCCCACGTGCATCAGGCAGCAAGTCAGATCACAATCAAGACAACAGTACTTCCAGTCGAAGAACATTACAATGCTTCATTCCAGGTATAGCTTATCAGGTGAAGATTCTACTGCTTTTTACCCAAACATTGAACAGACTGATAACACGTGACGCATCGATCGTCTGCATTATAACGAGCGAGGATCCAGACGGAGGGAAACTGGACGACGTTCTGATCCGATATGAGGATAACAATCGGAAGGGGCGCTTCTTCATCCAAGCGAAACACATTGCTAACCAAACGAATAAAAAAATCACCCTGAACGACCTGATAACGAAGCAAGCCAAAGCACCGTACGCAGTAGCACAATACTTTCAAAGCTTTTACGAAAAGCTACAGCATGGCAGATCTGGTGAGCTGCGTGAGTTAGTTATCTGCACAAACGCCATCCTATCGGATGAGGTAAAGGAAATAATGAAACCATACACGTTCGCGTGTACTTGGCTGGAGGAAACATTCGGTTCGTTAAAGGGCACCGCTACTCAGATCGATCTAGAAAAGTTCAAGGAATACAAGGAATATGAGCAAATCTGCACAAATCTAACCGAATGTTCCGATTGTGTACGTTTGGCTGGTGCACTTGCGGAAGCTATCTACCATGGCAAACCAGTAACCCGCAAGGATACGCTGTTCAGCAAGTATTTCGGAGCCATAATGAAGAATATCGCTGATGTAAACTCGGTGTTAAAGGAAGGCTTCTTCAAAATAAAGGCCCAATTTCTAGCCTCTCAAGATCCGAACGATCTTTTCCTGAAGCATTTCAAAGAGCAGTACGAACATCTGAAAATCGGTGTAGATGTACGGCAGGACGCCGAAAGCAAAGGCATAAAATGTACGAAATCTTTTATTCCTAGTGGCAATACAAGCTTCCCGCACGATACTGTAACGAACGAACAGATGGAAAAGTATTTTAAATCCTTTATTTTCTTCACGGAAACGCTGGACGAGAAGAAACTGTCTGAACAGTGCAAGAAACAGTTCGAAAGCGTGTCACTGCTCGAAGGTGACTGTGCGCATGGTTTGGTGTTTGAAGAGTTGTTCAACTACGTCAAGGAGCCGGCGATGGAACCGTTGAAAAACGGGAAGATTCAACAGATTTGGCAAACAAAAATATGTCAGCTGCAGTTCCTACAGATGAAAGGATTTACCATAAGCCGCCAGCAGGAGCTTCAGCAATTGGATCTTCATCTGCAGGAATCAAAGCTGTGGGAGATACCGCTATGTGAAGAGCTTCTGAACCTAACGTCTTGTAATGGCGCTCTCTGTATTAAGGATGACTGTTGCTACGACATGCTGGTCGTGTATGAAATAATCAAAGCAGTGTTGTCGGAAGTCCACGATGCGTTCGAATTTCTAATCATGCAGGCGAGCACGTTCGAAAAATGGCAGCTCACGGTGACTAATGTGCTACGCTGGCTGACTGCGCCACTCGTACTGATCATAGAAGTTCAGCACCAGTCTGAAAAGGATAGGATTGTGAGTTGTCTGGAAAACAGTAAATCAATAGAACATCTTCCAAGGATGCTTATAATTTTCGGCCCACCAACGCAAGCTAGCGAGGGAACTCTAGACGTCAGTTGCTTAAGCGTTCAGTCTGCAGCGGGACTCGGTCAGCGAAACTTACCTCTACACGGTACGAGCGCGTCGGTGCGTGATCTAATCGTGGACACAGATAAACTTTCATTTTTAATACACATGCTAAGTGTGAACGAACCTTCCCAGAGCTTAAATCGGGAACGGTTCTCGAAAATAGAGGATACGTTTGTGGAGCGAGGATTGATGGATTATGACAGCGATAGGGCGATCGATCGGAATGCGGTGAATAGCAAAACGTTAGTCATTTTTGATCCGCCAGGAAACGGAAAAACTTCCTATGCTACCTGGAATGCACACCAACTCGAACAGGAAAATCCAGACCATTGGATTCTACGGTTCAACGCTATTGAGTATTCCTATGAACTTAATGAGATTGCGGTTTCAGCGAAGACTGACGAGACGCTTGCATTGCATGCGGTCCGCATACTGTACCAGTTCGCCCACATGGCCATACATCTGCGTAACATTCATCAGAGCTCGGATGAGGCTACGGAAGCCCAACGAAAGGCCGCCAAGAGTGGCGCAGAAGCAATGGTGTCGGGCGCTGATGGTAAGATCCAGCTGGATGCAACAAAAACGGCTTCATTGCCCTACGAGCAACTAGCACTGTTGAGACTGTTCCTTGCGAAAGTAAACGGAAAGAAGATAATAATTCTTTTTGATGGGTTTGATGAAATTATGCCCGACAGTAAAACTGTCACCTTATCACTGCTTTCCAGCCTAGCGCGACTTGATAACATTAGCAGGATGTGCATCATAAGCCGTCCCTGCGATCTGAAGGATGAGTTCCAGAAGACATTCAGTGACGTTTGCTTTCTTAAGCTTGAGCACTTTTCAGAAGCGCATCAGCTGGCATACTTGAGCAATCTGCTGAAAAAGCTAACGCCTAATAAGAGATATTCAGATAACGATCTAATAGAACTGTCCCGCATGTTTCTGGTTCATATTAAACATTCCATACGTGATCTGCGCAAGTTACCCCTGTTTTTATATATGATGTTTGAACTGATAGTCGAGAAGCACTACTGCACAGAAACTTTAACATTTTCCTTGGACAAAATCGGAAGCATTCCAGAAGGAATGGAACTAACCCAGCTGATCGAAAAATTCATCGAGTTGAAGCTAAAAATTACCGATACAAGCAAAATGGGCACGACCCGTGCGGCGGCTGCTACGTCCGAGGCACGGTACCGTGCCGAAAAGCACGCAACAGAAGCACTTCAGTGTCACATGGCGTTAGGATATTATGCGCTAGTTCGCTACGAGTGGA
This sequence comes from Anopheles christyi, assembly GCA_000349165.1. Classification (NCBI taxonomy): domain Eukaryota; kingdom Metazoa; phylum Arthropoda; class Insecta; order Diptera; family Culicidae; genus Anopheles; species Anopheles christyi. Next base: position 3,279 of record KB697369.1, read on the forward strand.
ACAGGCAGCTGAAAGAGGGTGAGCTTGATAAAGCCACACTCGAGGTGGCGAGGAAGTGCATAGAAGCGGTGCAAACGGGAATCGAAAAGTCGGGCCTGGTGGACCGTATCATCGACGGTCGTCCAATATTTGTACATTCCCTAATAATGGAATATTTGGCCATGCGTCATATGTTCCAAGGCAGAGAAACGATTGCGCACCAAATACGCACATTATACAAAGATCAAGTTAAGTACGTGAGCTGTTTGAATATGATGGACAGAATCTCCATTCGCGATAGTACGAATGATTTACCACTCCATCTGGCAGTGCTGCACGGAGACAGGAAGGAAATAAGGCGCATTTTGAACGAGATACCAAGCGCTATCGTGAAGCAAGATACATTTGGCAGAACAGCACTCCACTTGGCCGCGTTTTGGTTTAAAGATTCCAAGTTCAACTCCATTTTCAAACAAATAATTGCAGTGGCATTGGAACGAAATTGTACTGACGTTAAAGATACACTGTTTGGCATCCAGGCTATTGATTATGCGCTAATGGCAAAACGTATGAACAACATTCGATGCTTGAATTTAAAACAATGTTACCTGCGACCCAGTGTAGGACCACGACTCATAATGGCGTTAAAAATAATCCAAACATTGGCACTGCGATGCAACGATTGCCGCTTAGAGCACAAAATTATACGTCCTTTGTTATCGGAAAACTATCTATATCCCTATCGCCTAGACAAGGTACGTAAGTGTGATGGGCGTCGAACGTTTGCAAGTATAATGTACTACCTGCTTGATGTATGGCGTTTTCTACCGGATCCCGATTGGGTACTTCAATTCAAAAAGATTGAGGGTATCGAGCTTCGTGCTATACGACAAATGGTGAAATTCACTACAGAATTTTTGGAGCGAAATAATCACAATTTGTCTTGTGAAGATATGGTCAATCCTGCCAACATGTTCGACGAAAAGTCTGAGATACCACCCAAGTACATCGAAATTCGCGTCTACGTTGATGAGCCTAGTCTTATTGGCAAGATTTGGAGGAAGCTCAGCTCGATCAATGCGAATGGTGCTGTAACACGGTTAAAGGATGAAGCGTTGACAAATCGTTCTGGGCGCGTTCTGTTAGCATTATGCTTTTCACCCATAGAAAAAGAAACTAGTAGCATTGTGCAAACAGGTAGTTCACAAACGGCGACATGCTCTGAGTTGCCCGTAACGATACTCAAAACGAGGAAAAAACCAGCAACCGAATAACGGCGACTTACAATATTATTTGTTTGAAATTGTGAATCAAAGAACAGTTGCAGCTGAACCGTTTTCCCTGAGATCTAAACCATGACCTCAACCAACACCGGAAGATCAGTTTAAAAGATGAACAAAGCCATCCTTGGACTGAAATACTAAGCAGCAACATCATATGAGATTGATAATCAATAGGACGAAGACGAAGAAGCAACGACATCGGTGGCAAAATCTTCTTGGCTTTGCGGATTACTTCGATTTCATCGGCAAGACAACGGCGTACACGCACCACGCCGAAATGCGAAGCATCAAGAATCGAATTCATGATGAACGTAACGACGACTTGGATTCGACAACGCAGGTATAGTGAGGTATCTCGCACATTGATACGGCCGTTAGTCCTTTACGGGCATGGAACCTGGATAGGTATTTAAATTAGTCGCTTGAAAGGTTGAGCTTTAAATGGAAGAACAAGATAAGAAAATTTTGTATGAAATATAAAAAAGTGCCATCAAAGATGATGAAGTAGAAGTATCGAGTAAAGCCATGTACGTATATACCATTTCTACCTCTTTAGTCCCAGGAGTTCGTAGAACAGGATTAGATTAACGTCATACACAGCATTTGCAAATTGTCGTCATCACTCGACTGAGTAAATAAGTATTTATGGAACATTCCTTTAGAGGGACGTAAGGTACATACGGGTAGCGCGATAAAGACATTGATATTGTAATATACGCTGCCATTAAAGTTATAGATTTCCGTATGAGGTAATGTATAAAGTAAGATACAATTCGAAAAACATGGAAACAAAGAAAGCTTTCACTGGTACTGGTTCATTAGTATAAGAGCTTTTATTTTGCTTAAAATGTTTCGCACAATATTCGAATAGTGGTTCATATCTTTAGTAAATATTACAACATAGCTGTATTAAAATCTCATATGCCTTTTGTTACACCGTTTCCTTCCTGCGACGGTTCAAATGTACACACTACCACACACAGTAAAGCGCTCCTTCATGTATGAAGCAGTTTAAAAAGCGTTACAACAACTAAATATTTTACACGTGAGCATTGAGGTTAAAAACTATGTACCGCACTTTTATCGATCGTTTCCGGTTGTTGTTTCCCTGTTGGTCTTACAGCAGAGCTTAAATATGTTTACGAAAGGCTAAATACATGTAAGGCGCATCCGTTCACGTAGGCCACATTCGTTCTGTCCCACTGCCTTGGCGTATGTCTTGGGAATTGTGTGGTTGGGGGAAGGGGGGGGGGGAGAAAACGCGAGACACTTCAGAACAATCTTAAGCTAAAGCTAAAATGCAGGCAACCATCTGCTCATCCGGTTGCATCAACATTTTGTGCATCGTAATCTGTGGCGAAGGTCGTTCTACTTTTAAAAAGCGCTTAGTACAATTGACCGCTTGCACTAATAAAATACTGTTTTTCTCTGCCCTTTCAATCACATTGCTGAACACGCTGCTCATGCGGGATACGGTTTTACCAATTTCCGTAAAACAAATCCTTCTGCTCCAGACCATCGTTTGACGATGAGAGCTTACGGCACACTATGGAATGTTTGGAACGAGTTGTGAGTGTGTGTGCGTTTTTTTTTCTTTTTGTTTTTAACCGGCAGATGTGACCGGGAAAGAAAAGAGTTTAAGAGAGATTTCGAGACGGGGGAGGGGCACCTTGTGAGATTTGTGCGCATCGGAACTAGCTAGGCGTTCTCCACTTCAATTCCAGTTCCATCCGCGTACGGGAAGGTGCACTATACGGTGCTAGAGCTGCTACCTATCGGCACTACCGTCCTTTACATTGACCACAATAACGTTATCGTCCACATCGGACAGATAAAATCATAAGGTCGTATCGACATTACTGTTGCTGTCCGAGGTTGGACCATCGGGTGTGTTTTGCGGTGGCTTCTTTTCCGCACCCTCCAGATCGCCCGTACTCCTGGTCAGCTCGTCGAGCAGCATATCGGTATCGATCAGTCCCAGCACAGCTTGCTTGCTGATCGATCGTGCTAGCAGGCGTGTTTTGCGCTCAAGATGTTCCTTTTCCGTTTCCTCATTGTTGAACGTGGTAGTGACGCGATCGGGTTCATCCATCATTTCTTGCAGTGCGGTTGAGGATTCTACCATCGGCACAGCGTCCGGATCGGTTGGACTCAGCGGGACGTAGTTATGCTCAAAGCGACCTTCCGGAGCCGATGCCGATAGCATCGCGTCCCCGCAAGGTGGTGTCAGCTGTGAATGGTGAAATCCGTGCGCCACGGAGGATTGGGTGCGATTGTACGCTTGCTGCGGTACATCGACCGGTTCGCTCGCTTTCGGAGGCCCATGCTCGAACAGACTGGCTGCGGTTGGGCGGGAATCGTTATTGCCCTGCATCGACGTGATGGTAAGCTGCTCGTCCACCTCCTCGATCACCTGATCAGTAATGCGCATGCTACCCATCGCCCGGTCCGGTATGCGTCCGCCGGTGAGATTGTTCGAGCTAGCCGAGCCGGGGAACTTGAACGGTGCGGATCCAGCCGCATCCGGCGTTGCACTGCTCGGGCGGCTCGATTCTTCCTTGCTGAAGAATCGCTTCAGCGCCGAGGTGACCGTGTTTACGCGAGACATCGTACCCGCCACGCTTGCCAGACTGGTGGCCGAGCTGCCACCACGGTAGATGGGCTTTTCGTACGTATTAAAGTGAATGCCGCTCACGTTATCATCCATCTGGGAGAGGGGTATTAAACAATGTAAATTAATTTGGTCGTAAAAAATGTTAAACAAAGTGAATCAGTTCCGCATGGTTCCAGCTGCAACCTTGGCAACCTTGTTTAAGATAGAAGCAATTGTGTTTTAAAAAGAAGGGTGACTTAAAGTAAGAAAATTAATCACTCTTAAAGTATGCTATTTGTATGACAGCATCTTTTAAAGTTATGCAATCTGCATTACACGCGTTACACCTTTTTTAGTCCTATTTTGATAGCTTTGTTAGTCCCTTTTTAAACAAGGTTGCTTCGAGGAAGCGCTTGACGAACCATACACGAAACTATTTACTCTCGCTGGTTATTATTATCGAGTCAGGATTAGTGCCAGAGTAATGTGCTTCATTAATGGGAATAGGAAAAGGAACTGAGGTGAGTCGGATAGGACGACAGAAAGAACCTTATGTCACACCGATATTTAGTAGTTTTTTTGTTTGTTTTTGTGTAAAGCTTTGCAAACGTTAGTAAGTAAGAGTTTAATTATGCTACTTATTAAACAAAATACAATAAAATTGCAATTATTAGATACCTCCGCACAGTGGTGACATAAGCAACCTTCTGCACGACGAGCTAGAGAAATTTTCTGTCCCGATTAGTAAGCGAGTGCAATCGAATTATTGGTGCCTCCACACGATCCGTCACGCGTACGGCAATCGTATGGAAAATTTCTTACGAGCATAACATTTTTGAGGACCACCAACCGAAGGTCTGTTTGTGTGTGTTTTACCGATTTCCGCGCATCGTTGGTGCAAACGGGTGAAGAATCATTTTGTGGCTTGGAGAGCGTGATACCGAAAACCGCTAAACTAGATGAAAATACGCGAACAAAAAGAGGTAGGTTTTGGGAGAAAGAAAGTAAAGTGCCATCACCGAGGTTAAACTAAAGACCCCAGTACGGGTCTGTAACACCTCTAGTTTAAAGTACACAGGCTTCGTAAGACCGGTAAACAATCGTAACGATCGCACTCGTTTGCTAACCTCGTCGTCGATGGGATTCGCGGGAAAGTTATACTCAACCGCTTGGTTCTGTTTACCGACCATTTCATCGATGCGGACCGCCGTCGGCACGATCGGTATCACTTCCGCTTCCCGCTTCTTCACCACAATGTCCGCCGTTGAGGGTTGCGGTGGTTCCTCCCGTATTTCCGCCGACGCTACCGTGTGGGGCAGCTCGGCTGGGAAGATTTCGTCCCAGTACTGATCCTTCAGCAGCTCCGGATGCTCGTGATGCATTTCGTCCACGATCAGGTACGACACCTGCAGGTTCCTGTCGACCATCCAGTTCACCTCGAAATCGTCATCGTCTTCACCGAACGGGTTGATCAGCGATTCGGCCACCTTCAGCCAGCCCATGTAGAAGAAAAACTGCAGCGTGGTAAAGATCGGAAAGTACTGATCGATCTTGTTCACCACACCCTCGCCCAGCTCCTTCGTTTCCACCCACTGCTGGCCCATGACCGAGGTCAGGAAGAAGCTGTATGTGGCGAGCGTTACCACCTGCGTGTACACCAGCGGCACACTGATCGTATCGTACGAGATGAGCAACCCGCACTGACCGCGAAACTTGTTCAGCTCGTCGATAATCGTTTTGGAGGCGAAATCATCCCGACAGCGTCCCTCTTTGCGTGCGCGCGTTACAATACTGGCGGCCCACACGATCGGCAACCAGTGCTTCGAGTGGCGGGGGAACTTCTGATTCAGATGGGACATGATGTTGTGCTCGTTCTCATTCAACAGGCCAGCCTCCACCAGATGCTCGATCGTCGGGAAGCGTTTCTTCACGCGCGGTGAAATGTTAGTCAGCACCATCGTGAGACACAAACAGACGTAGCGCATTATGGTACGTCGCATAACACGGCCACGCTCATCCTGCAATCAGTGAGAAAAGCGAGAAACGATTAATGCACCGAATTGGCCGGTCCCGAAATGATACGTAAATATTTGACAACAATTTACGAGACAATGTGCCGCTAATGTCCTGCGATAACATCAAATCGTAATCGGATATCCTTTTCTCTAGGGGGTTTTTTTTTTGCTAATAATGACGCCCCAATCCACAGTCCCTTGAGGTCATCGTCCTACACCCAACTACTAATCGCTTTCTAAACGGTGTCAGGAATCGCGTTACAACTCGGTATTGATATTGACCTTTCCTTTTTTGTTTTGCCCTACGTCAGCGACAGCTGTTTTTGACGCACAACCACCACCTCTCACAACAACCGGCACCGGGAATCGAATGAACAAATATTACACTCCACCACCACGCCCCACACGTTAACTCTTTCGCGTGAAGAGGAGGTGAGCGTAAATTATCGATTCGAAAGTCATGAACTAGGGGACAAGCGTGGCGCCCGTTGAACTGTGGCAAATCTTACATCCGCACCCTGCCCCTGGTGGTACCGTACCTGACCGTGAATGTTGGCACTGACGAAGACGGCAATCGGGTCCGGCCAGGGTATGCTGGTGTACTGATTCCACCAGCGCGTCATCACGATGGTGACGTAGAAACCGAGCACGAACGAGAGTGGTATCAGGTTGCTGTACGTCGCACAGTACTTGACAATTTCCTCAAATATCCTAAAACGAGGTAATTAGGAAAAAACGGACGGTGTAAGATTATGCAAAAAAAAAAGAAGAAAAAGCGCATAAAATACCGTTTCTGGTCCTCCGTCAGCCCAAAGCGGTAGGTTATGTTGAGTACGTAATATAGAAGCAGGAAGCAGGTTAAGTCCAGCCATACTAGTTTGTAGATACTACCGCGCCATCTGGAAATGAAGGAATCAAAAGGGGCAATTAATGGATAAATAATTGAAATCATGTAATGTTAGCCACATTGTGGTCATATATGCATCCAAATCGATTGAACAAGACGAATGCCTACATTTTTTCTACAGATATTTTCTGGCTTTAATGAAAAAAGGCGTAATCTGTTGAATTATCAAAGTAATCCTTGATTAAGGTGTAGGTTTTCTGTTTCCATCGCTAGCGACGT
>KB697371.1:0-30398 GCA_000349165.1 Anopheles christyi
GCAACAGCAACTACAACAGCAACTACAACAGCAGCAACAACCACAACAACAGCAACAACCACAACAGCTACATCAACTATCACAACACCAACAGCAACAACAGCAGCAACAGCAGCAACAACAGCAGCAACAGCAGCAACAACAGCAGCAACAACAGCAGCAACAACATCAGCAGCAGCAACAACATCACCAGATGCAGCAGCAGATGCAGCAGCAGATGCAGCAGCAGCAACAACAGCAACAACAGCAACAACAGCAGCAGCAGCATCAGCAGCAGCATCAACAGCAGCACCAACAGCAGCAAATACAACAGCAACAGCAACCACAACCGCAGCAGCAACAACAGCAGGAACAGATGCAGCAGGAACAACAGCAGCAGGAACAGCAGCAGGAACAGCAGCAGAAGCAACATCAGGAACAACAACAAAATCCACAACAACAACAACAACAACAACAACAAAATGAACAACAACATCAGCAGCAACAGCAGCAGCATCAGCATCACCATCAGCAACAACAACATCAGCAAGACCAACCGCTATCGCAGCCACTAATCCAAAATATATATATACAGCATCAAACTCAGCATCCTACCAGTAACCTTAACCCTCCTATACAGAATCAGGCAATCCAATTCCAAGCCAATCAAAGTGTATATATGCCCCAAAATATAAGTGATACCTCAGTTCAGTCACATCAGTCAATGTCCAACCAGATTGGAATTTCACAGTCAACACAACAACCCAACGCTAAACCTGCTTCACAACAGTCATTATTGCAGCAGACGCACTTTGTTCAACATCAAATACCATCTGTAATACATCACTTACAGTCACAGGCTAATGAAACAAATTCACAAATGGTAAATACATTACAAAATGCCTTGGCGATACAACAGCCTACGACTGGTCCAGCAACAATACAGCAAACAGTTAATTCACAGCCGGCTTCACAAACATCTTCACAAAGAGAACAGGACTCTTCAGCTGAAATCGTAAACTTAATTCAGCATTCATCGGAAGAAATCAATCCTTCTCGCCAGGGACAGCAAGGGCAACTGCAATATCAACAGCAAATCCAAGACCATCAATTAATTCAACAACAATTAGTGCATCAACATGTTGGGCATCAAATGACCGTAATGTCACAAGATGTTACACAATTATCAAGTGTTCCTTCGTCAAATTCTATTGGGAGTGGTAACATTAGTGCACATCAAGGATCTAATATAATAAATCAGATTGGAATATCTGCTGCTGGCAGTTCAAACACTGTGCAAGATCAGACCATAACAACAGATGCTCCTACCCTTCAGACTGCGTTACCAAAACGATTGACTAACGAAATGAAAAAACGTCGTAATCATCGTTCGACGGAGCGAAATCCGAAATTACACGTGCTCGGATACGAAAACAATATCATTGAATGCGAGATGGAAAATCGACCAAAAACAATAAAGTTTAAGTTTGACCCAAACAACGTTAACCCAGTTGAGGTAGCTCAAGATCTTGTAAGTATTTTCCAAAAAACATATTAAAAACTTTTGATACTAAATTATTTGGTTTTTCATATTTCTAGGTCAAACAAGATCTACTGAGTGATTCGCAGACAACAATTTTCATTGAAATGGTTCGCGATATTCAAAGACAATTAAAAGAAAACCCAAACCAACTACCGATTGCTTCACAATGCTGTCGTCGCTCTATGGAAAAGGTAAAATATATGTATACATATGTTTATTTTGTTATTTTCAATCAATTACACTCCTCTTAGTGTAAATGTGTGTTTTGAAAGAAATTTCCAAAATACTTGACAGCTTTCAAATTAGTAACTGGATACAACGAAATTGTAAAGCGCACTATTATAAATCAAGCGGATGTTAACATTCCTTCTATTTTTTTAGATTTTAAATCATTCATTATTTTGGTCTGACGTAATAAGCATAAGTGAGAAGTGCACATAAGCATTTTTTAAGTCGTGCGGTACTTTGTTTGAAAACTTGATAGTATTATTCGTGTTTCAAACGTCCGCTTAAGCTCGGGGTGTCAAAGTATTTTAATAAATGAGGTCGTCTTTATATGCCGATAGCTACCTTTTCGCCATGGCAGTGGATATCATCCTCCATGACGAGGATGCGGTGGTATGAATGACTATATAACCTCTTTTAAAAATCTGTGTAACATTAAGATTATAAGGCGATTGGGCGTATTTAAATTTAAGGCAAAGGAAAATGCGCCCTGATTGATCAGGTTCCGGATATTTTATTTTCCGCGTTGCATTTATGATTCTGACTCCGCCTTGTTAAAAAAAACTAATGTAGAGTGTAGTAGTTTTTTTCTACAAGCTCTTAAACGCATATCTCGCTCACTATATTGCAATTTTATTTTACTGTTCGCATCGATTGCTTCTGCATATAATTTTAAAATTTGTTAGAACTTGTAGCATATGAAATATATGTATTACCGAAAAACAATGGCAATGCACAATGTCAAAGAAATAGTTAAAATTTACAACTTTCCGTGTTTGTCTTCTTTTACTATACAATAATAATATGTTTGTAACGTATTTTTTCTATTTCTAATCCTTTTTGGTGTTTTGGTCCGCAAAATACACAACAAAACATTGAAACAAAACATCCTGGCCCATCGATCATAATCCGTAAAATACAACCAATACAATAACCACCAACTTACAACAATCGCTGCCAGGTGCGCCATGCGTCTCTAACACGCCAGCGTTCGAATTTTAAAACACATCAGAGACATAGATCTGTAAGTGTAGGATATCAAGTCTATTCTCTTTTTTTGTGCTCGTTTAACTCCTTTCGTGTTTTTTAAATTACAATTTGTTTATTCACTTCCTTTTATTTCCTTGCATCATTTGATTCCTGTTTTTTAGAGTATCTCTTATTTCTTAGGCATGATCCTTATAACACTCAGCTACTTGTGGATGTGTAGCGTGATTGCTTTTTTATTGCTCCCCTGCAAGTGAAGCTAATCGTAACAAACAAATATAAATGCAAATAATATTCATTTCAATGAGTAAAAGCTCGTATTTTGAATATTTGGGCTCGTTAAACATGTTTCTTTATTGTTGTTTGTCATTTTGATCATTTTAGATATTGATGTAAACAAATATTAAAGTGTATAGAAAAAAAGTTTATTTTGTCATTTTTGCACTGGAACTAAATATAAAATGTTATCTAATGTTATATTACTGTACAAGTATTTTTTTGGTGTGGTTTTTGTACAACATTTTTCCAGGGTTTCGAATCAAATAATGGAATACTTAATCCACTTAAGTTTTGGAATGTCACAAATCGTTAGTGGAACGTTTTTCAATGAAAGTTTGCAACCTATTGTAGAATAACCTAATTGTTCTGCATTTTGTTATTCAGTTCTACAGGAGAGGTATTTTAATTTTAAGAGTTATTGAAATCTATAAACAACTAGAATGTTTAAGCTATTTAGAGAAAAAAATTGAAAGTACTGATTTGTTCTAAGCAATTTGTGGGGATTATAAATTTTAGTCATGTTCGTAGAAATTAAAACGAATTAATTGCCTAACTCATTTATAATTTTCGATTTAAAAAAGGTGGTTATAAACCATGCTGTGCTCTTTGCATCCATATCTGAATGCAAACTATTCTCCTAAGTGTTTGAACGATTTCTCTATATGATTGCAGACTTTCATAGCAACGTTGAAAGATTCCTCTAACGATTTGCAACATTCCACGAAGTAGATCAGGTATTCCATTATTTGATTCGAAACTCTGTATATTATTGACAAATATATAAAAAAACCCTGTATAATTTTTTTATATTTTCGATGCGTTTTAGTACTGTCTTTCCTGTCATATTTTCACTCGCTTATCTAAGATAAGTTGAGCTGTCTGTGTATTACATTATGCCGACAACGATTTTTAAATTTATTAATCATAGTCTGTCAAAAACCACAAAAATATATTAGAATATAAATTTCAAATTCGATTCATTTCAATGGCTTTTATAATCATTCTACAAAAGAGAATAAAGATAAGTGATTTATAAATTGATATAATAAATGTCTTCGATATTATGCAGACGGTTTTGATACTATAATTACAAATTTGAATGAGGTAAAATACTTTTTAAATAAAAGTGTTATACTTTTTGTTGCAATAACCGCACTTATGTAGTTGATGTTTGCACGATTTGATTTGAAATAATGATTTGTTTTTCATCGATGATCAATCTTGATTTTGACAATAATGTTTTACGATGCTAAAATAGGCCTGTATGTGTAATCTTTTTTAAATTTAAACTACGCAGAAAACATATACTAACGTTTTTTTTTGTTCCCATAAATGTGGCAATCCTTTTTATTAGCGTGATGAAACGTCGACAACTGCTGCAAATTTTACCCATATTTTTGATCCAACAATAATTGACCGACAAGCCCTTGCAACTGGACTTTCAAGCACAACAACGTCCTCGACGTCTTCTTCGCCATTATCGCAACATCAAGTTATTTCATCGTTAATTTCTTCGCAAACAAATGATGTGGGAAATTCAACAGAAAATTCAGAAGTGAAAGAAGAAAATAACACTGATAAAGCGCCTACATCTGTAATTCAGGATGAAGAAGTTATAAAAAGTGCGACAGATCTAAGAAATGACAACCAGCAGGCGACTATAACAAATGTCTGCACTGTTACTGATGAAATTGTCAATGATAATAATAGCAGTTGCGATGAGAACTCACGCAAAGCTAGTACAGTTAGTACAGATTACACTTCGCACGAGAACACGCCTGAAAACACGATTACATCTGCAAGCAACCTAAACATTTTGAATCCTACTTCTAGCTTCGGTGAACAGGACACTGTGAATACAATGCCAATAATTTCTGACGAATACCAATTAACAACACAGTTGGTTAAAAAAGAAGAATATTTTGCAGCACAAGTACTCGATACGAATACGATAATGGCCAACCAGAATGAATGCTCGCAGGAGAGTATTTCTACCTCAGTGCCATTACACATAACTACGGCAAGTGATCCAGTTGATGGTGCTCTACTTTCTACAGCAATCAACAATTTTACGGTGATGGAATCTTCTAGTCAAAATATGTATCAGCAAATGGAGTCGAATATAAATAATGCCGAGGGTTGCAATAAAAATAAAATAGTTCATGGTGTCGAAGATATGGAAATGCTTCCAACTGATGAAACAAAAGCAGAATCACCGCCCAACGAACCAAACAAAACGCCCATGGCCACCCCTCACCTAAAAGAACGTAAGCTTTCGCGTTTTTCTGTAACTCCTGTTGTTTTACCAGTTGAACTAGCTGGGGACGAGCAGCAAACGAGTTCGTTATTAACCGTTGTGGATTCAGGGACAGGCATTGCGTCGGTGACTGAGATAGATACTAAATCGGTTGAAGAAATAGAGAACACCTTGACAGACCCCTTGCAGCAACAAATGTCCTCTTTGAATAACCAACAACAACATAGTTTGCTAGAATATGCGTCGCCCAGCACGCCAATCCAACATCCATTGACTATGGAATCGGCAGACAAGCTTGTATCAAATCATTATAACGAGGGTTTACAGAACCAACAAGACATTTTTGTACAACAACAATTGCCAGACATGGCAAACCATCAGACGCAGCAGTCCTTTACAGTACTTTCAATCTCAGATATTTCGGAAGCAACTGCGGTCCAACAACAGCAACAGCAATTACAACAGCAGATGCAATATCAAATACAACAGCAGCAATTACAACAACTGTCGTTTCAACAACAACAATTACAACAACAACAACACCAACTGCTATTACAACAACAGCAACTTATCCAGCAGAATCAGCAAATCAAACCAACAGAACAGGTTGGTTTGATATCTGGACAGGTTTCAGCAGACCCAGCGTCTCGAGAACCGATGTCTAACAGTAATAGAATGCCAGAAACATTGGAGCAGCTTAAGATTGGTTTGGAAAACATAACACACGTTCACGTGAATACGAACAAATCAAGCGGTTCAACAGGTCTATCTTCACAAGCTAGCGCTACAGCACTTTCCGCAATGGTTTCTCCGCATCCTGTTCCTTATCCATTACCCACAGAAACTGGGCTTTCGCAGCAGTTGCAACAACAGCAACATCCGCAGGTGATGTTCTATCAATCACAAGATTTTGTCATATCGGATTCAAATGCATCTGCTTTCGAAGAAGCTAATGATCCGGCCACAAATACCGTTGTCCCTTCTAAAGCGCAAGAATATATCGTCGAAGGAACAACCTACGCGGCAGTCGTGGCAGGCGAATTTGTGTCGCAATCTGCGCAACATATCATTACAATGCAGGATCAATCATCTACCGTTGAATCGTTGGAACAATCGCAGCAATACGCATCAAGACGTACCTCTGCAGAGCTGAATAATGCATCTGCTGTGGTGGATTTATTGGAGGCAAACGCTATAGGACCTGGATTGTCAGGAGAATGTAATAATGGCACCGATTCGAGTATTTCTTATAGTTGTGATAAACGACTACCAAACCAGGGTAGTGTGGATCGCATAGATAGGTACATGCAATTACTAATGTACAAAACATTAAAATAGACTTTCTACATTTCACCTCTTTTTTTTAGTTCTAACAGTCTTACAGGTCTGCAGCTGCAGTTGTCACAACTAATAGTTGGAGCAGAATCACCAAAGGCCACGGAGCAGCAGACCTTAACGGTAATTATGGTTACGCTATGACGATTTTAAGAATTGCTTAATTATAGTATAATTGTTCACATTGCAGCCACAAATAAATTCGGTTGTTACAAGTCCTTCTGTTGAACCTAGCAGTGCTCTCAAGATGCCGAATGATGCTAAACCATTGATTAGAAAAGTGTCACGCTTCCAGGTTCAAACCGTACAAGAATCTCCTCTTTCAGTTGAACTGCAGTCGCAAACAACCGCTGCGCAACATAATCCTGTCAGCGCTGCGATGTCTGTTGACATCCAAACAAACGCCGCTTTCTCCTCACCAACGGATGAAAAATCTTGTCAAACCTTCCCAACGCAATATCAACAACAAACGGCAATGATTATTTGTGAAGTTCCTACTACAAATGAACTTGAAGCGAAGTTGAATCTAGTGCTTCCAAAAACTCCAAATGTAGAAACAACTTCGTCGAATTTCTCCAATATATGTGCCCAGGGCAGCGCTCAACAGGCATCAAATACAACTCCTCTTCAGTTGTCGCAGGATGCATCATGTTCTAACGTTGTGCCTTTACAAGAGCAGATGGCACAACAGCAGCTTCCTATTCACCAATTAAGTATACAGCCGCCATCACACACACCAATGCAAATACAAGGGCAAGTTGCAATATCAACTAATACACATAGTAAGAGAATGTTTCGCTTTCGTTTTAGTCATGTTTACATTGTTTAAAATATTATTTATTGTTTTACAGATGGCATGCAACCTTCGTTAATGGACGGCACTGGTTATACAATCGTTTCTCAACAGCCTATACAATCTCAATCTCTTACAACTTCACAATCACAACCTTCACCCGAATCAACATTTAACAATACAGATATCGGTCATAATTTGGTTGCCATTAAAAATCATTTATGCGGGCTGCAGCTAATGCCAAGCTCTAGGCAACAATTACAATTATTGTTACAACGGCAGCACATTGAACATGAGGAGCTGAAGTTACGCCACTTCCTGGAGTTAGAAAAATTTTTAAAACAGCAAAACGAGGACATGAAGCCGGCGCAAATGAATATGTCTACCTGCCCTCCTGGTTCACAACCAACTACTAATACTACTTCGCAAGTGGTTCAATCATCCCAAAATCAGAAAATGATCTCATGTCAATCATCAGCTCAATCGGTTGTCATGATACCGACTTCAGCACCCGTCATGGTAACGGATATGTCCTCGCCATCCGCAATTCCCGTAAATCGTGTTGGTCTCGAGTTAAACTCGATAGGTACGCTACCCATTACAACAGGATCGTCATATAACACAACTAAAAGCACGACCAGTGGAGCTGGAAGCGGAACCGACACAGACCTAGAATCATCAATTTCAAAAACGACTGCCTCTAATACTATGGATACAACCACTGTTGTACAACAGCAGCAACAGCAACAGCAACAAAAACAGCAACATCAACAGCAACAGCAACAGGCACAGCAACAGCATCAGCAACAGCAACAGAATCAGCATCAGCAGCAACAACAGCAGCAACAGCAGCAGCATCAGCAGCAGCAGCAGCATCAGCAGCAGATGCAGCAGCAGCAACTCCCATGAATCATGTTGGTTTCGAGGTAGACTCGATGGGTACACAACCCATCGCAACAGGATCATCATACAACACAACTTATAGCACCAGTGAAGCTAGGAGCAGAGCCGATAAATACCTAAAAATATCAATTTTAAAAGCGACTGCCTCAAATACTTTTGATACGACCACTGTTATACAACAGCGGCAGCACCAACATTAGCCGCAGCGCCAACATCAGCCAAACCCTCAATAACAATAACAACTATATCAACTGTCAACCGTTTGAACAACCTATGCAATATAGGAATTTCGTCTTCAAATTATATCCGAATGTAAGTATTTCTTAATATCCCGGCTTTTTTTTTGCAGTGTGGTAACGTTTGGAAAAATAATGTTTAAAATACATTTCAAAATATGTTTGTATAAGCAATGACGGACAACATTCTTCTTCTTGTTGATTTCGATGAGCAAGGACTCATTTGATTTGGTTTCGTCTAAAACCTAATCAGAGGCTTACCTAATATATGTGTTACATAACTTACATTTGGCATTCGGTTTTACTTCTTTTTGACGATATGGAGTATACAGATAGTCTCCGAGATTATACGAACCGCTGAGAGAACACGTTTCTCGACTATCGCGTAAGTCGATTTTGGTAGATTTCCGTCAAAATATATTACCCTAAATTTGGGTGATTTGGTATATTAATTTAATCATTAAATATTTGAAACACGAAGAGTTCCAAGCGTTTTTCATAAAATGGCTTGTAGCTAGTTACCTCATAGAATATTTTGAAGAGCTGAATTACTTTTTCATTTGTTTACGGTTTACCGGGGGCAGCCCGCTAGTCTAATGGATGACGCGCCGGCTCCTGTAAAAGCCGGACGTAGTTCAATTCTCATCCGGACTGTCCCTCCGTAGCAAGGCCCGACTATCCGGCTACGTGGTAAAAATAAGTCTATAGTAAGCCTGTATAAGGCCGGCATGACCTCGTAGGTCGTTTACGCCGTTTACGGGGGTGGGGGTGATCAACAACAGCACAACAACCGTCGGTATAGGCCTGCCTCAGCTATTTATTGGATTGGCTCTCTGTGACTGAACAGTTTAACCATAGCAGGATAGTCAGTCCTATATGTATGTAATTGAAGATACGTAAATGTAATTAAAATCAGCTAGAAAATTATACTGAACAAAAAGTGGCCGGGTCATATGATGTCATATGAATAATTTACTTACTTATTTACCTACTTGCTTACTCAGTGAAATCACTTACTTATTTAACTACTTATTAACTTACTTGTGCTTACTTATACTTAAACAATTTTTATGTCTATACAAAAGACAAAATTAAGACACATACTTGCAACGCTGATACTTTTGCAATTCATTGCTCCCGTAGTTCAATTTCGGGATCAAACAATAATCTAAAATAGTTTTTATATTCATTTTATTTGGCTCAATAACCGTATTCGGTCTAGACTTACTTGAGGAACTTATAGGCTTGCGCAATTTTAGCGTTACGTAAAAGATCGATGGTCACTAATATGGCACTATTATTGTCCCTAGCATTACCACTTTGTTTCATTATTGCATTAATTGCATCATAAAATGAACACAATATAATTCTGGAAATATCTATGAAGAAACAGCTGTACTTAATCATATCTTTATTCTTTTACTCCATTTCCAAAATTTCAGGATGTGTTTAACAAACATATATCTAATGTCACTGAACTAAACAAAAAAGCTTTGGTTTCTGCAAATCCAGAGAAAATTATTTACAAAAAAAAAAAAAAAGATGCATGCTTCGGTTTGATTATATGATCCAAACTTATTGTTAAATACAAAAAAACGTACTACTCAAAGTAAATGTGGTGCATAAATATTTGTTTACTTGATACATAGCTACGGTCGATTTTTGTTAACACATTTACGTTTTATTTGTTTTCCTTGAGGCGTAAGTGATCCACCAGGTCCAAACCCCAAAAAATATTACAACAACAACACATATAAGTTTTTTCGTTGAATTTGCAAACAACAAGGCGTTAATAGCCTCTAGAATGAAGATTTAACAACTAAAAATGCTTTACATCGAAGAGTGCATGTGTTGGAATCTAAGTATATTGCTATATGTAAAATTGCAATGGAAGTGAATCGAACGTAAATTCCTGTATTCCCGTGAATGTATAAAACTTAATTAAAACAGTTCGTTCTATCTAAACCTTACTGTACTGTTGATTAGAACTAGTGTTCTGTATTGCGCTCAGTTACTACAGCATCAAATAAGGTATGAATTTGCATACAGTAATGCAGGAAGAGGTGGATGAAATTCGTGTCACTAAGCGAACGTTATAATAACGAATATGATAACCATTTCGTGATATGAAGCCATTAGCGAATAAGGGTATTAACCTTTTCTGTAATAAGTACTTCGCCATTATATTAGAAAGCAAAACACATTATCGTTTTAATATAAAATGATGCAAACATCGCTTGCAAAGTGGCATAAGAAACAAAGATCAAATAAAACATTTAAAGGTTATATATCCGATAAAAACAGGTAGATCGACGATTGAAAATTGTTGTGGGAAGAATTGAGTACTCAAAGATGTGTAGCGTAAGTGTGAAGAAATAGCTTGTGGTAAAATAGTGTGAGATCTGTAACCCACATTTAACAGGGTACACTAAGATTTATTGTATTATATTCTATTCATTATGTTACAAATATAAAATAACAATATGAAACCCGCTAAACCTAAAAAATCAGGATAAATTGCAATCTGAACGGATCTCTGGGCCGGCTTGATCGCAATTCCTGATCGCTAGCTTGAGTTTACATTTGCATTAACTGTACAGACTTATCGTTAAATAGATAAAAACAAAGACATGATATTAAGGTATACACTTTGAAAATGATGCCAGGAAAATTCACTTTAAATTGCAGCGGTTCCTAAAACTATATAACCATCGAAATGATTATAAGTTGATACTGTAATAAAAGATAGAAAATCACAGCATAGTTTAAAGCTATGAAATTGAAATTCAGTCACAGCTCAAATACAGTACTATGGCTTTATGTTAAAAAAAACACGCTGACTTAAAACAAGTCAACTTTATTGGCAGACTTTTGAGCTTATTATGATTACCAAACAAACGAGGTTAATTTTGTTTAAGTCTTTTTATTAATACACCGTATTTGCAAGATTTAATGCAAAATGTTTTTTTGTGCAGCTTAGCTGACTGTTATATATAGTAACCGTTGCAGTCAAAGTGTCAATTCAATAATATTCTAGCTAGCAATACGATAATTTGATATTTTACATGTAAGAGGGCCAAAACCAAGAAAAACCTTGAAAATAGAAACCATGTAAAATATTTGTCCTATAAAACATTGTTTTGAATTGAACTAACTACTATCTATTTTTCCAGACTTGCGTTAATCAAACCAAACCGTTCAGATTCCAATTTTGACTGAGTCTTTATATATTATTCTTTCATCAAGTCTTTTGATGACACGTAAGAAAATACTATCAGCAAGTGCGAATAGGATTGCATTTGATCCAAGAATAGTCAACAGGTTTAATGATAGCTACAAAAAATGGGCAGAAAAATGAGAATTGATTGATCATTGCTTTATTCGAAAATATATTATGGAAACACAAAATATAGTATCAGTCAATTAGAGGATGCATGAAAAATCATAATTTAATTACTTCTAATCAGATAACTAGCTCGATTTCTGATAGTTACACTTCGATTCGATTCGATTTTATGTTTTATGTGTACAACATTTAAGACTTTTTGGTGTTTATTACATCCTTTTCCATAACCATTAAACCGTGCCATGCAATTAATATGTTTGTTGTTGCTGTGAATGATACTTTAACGTATGCCTGTTTTGGGAACTCCTGGAGACCTTCATGTGAATCAATCTGGAAAAAATAAGCATTGAGCTACCATTTATATTGTATGCTCGCTTTTGAATGTTTTGCAAAATGGCTGACTAAGAAACAAAAAAAGGTGCTTGTCTTTACAGTTTATTGTACGCGGCATATTTGCGAATATCATTTGCAGCTACCAAATTCTAAAGTAAATTCTTGGTCTAGAAAACGAGTTTCTAAATTATTCAGTGCGCGGAATCGCCGCATAGCTTAGCTTAGCTGTTGGTCATTTTAACGTAACTTTAGCTAAAATGTGGACAAAATACACATGTGCTTCGGTTTTTTTATATTGGACCATAGTTTTGATGTTAAAGTAGCAAAACATTTATTTTTCTTCTAAATCGTATAGTTTTAGTTGCCGGCTCCGTTAACTTTACATAAAGTCATCGTTGGTCGTAATTTGGAGACCCCTGGGCAGAAAGGTAAGCATGGGTAATATCGATGGGGTGCAACACTTTCGAACAACATTCGATTGATAAAAAATATATTTACAATGGAAATTCCTCAGATTAATTATGTTCATGTCGGTGGTCGACATTAATTGATTCTTGCTTACATAGAGCAATTCAATAGATTGAATATGAATGTAAGCTCGACAAATTGGACAAACTTACTTGCTACACGTGTAAAATAACTCTCTTTTCATCAAAAATTAAATAAAAAAAAGTCCGGGAAGTTATATAATATACCAATATTCCATATCGCGGCTGTCTCCATGTTATGAAAAATCTACAAATCCGCGACAACCAAGGATCGCTTTATTTAAAAAATTGAGAGATTATTTAAGACAAATAGCTCGCATTATTATCGCAGCAATTTGGCGTGGTTAAGCAGTGTTAAACATAAACATTACATGACCGTTTTGTCTCATGAATCTGTACTCTTTGTACCTGCGGACAGTCAAAAACTCCAAGGAGGAGTATGTCTACTATAGAGAAGCAATTAAAAAACATCCAAATGTAGAAAAAATAAAATAAATTTGGTTTATTGGTGGTTTGAAAGATGTAACGAAGAATAAGACAATTGTTGAATATATGAGTGTGCAGCTTCCAATTGAAAACAATTATCTCACGCCTATTAGATTGATGAAGACAATTGGATCGTGCCATTAGTAAGAGATCGGAATGTTGTTGTCGAGAATGATGTTGACAAGCAGGAAATTGAATTTTAATTGAATTAGGTTAAAATAAATGGCTGGTCTCACCTAAGGTGAGATGAAGTGTTATGGAAGGAATTTGGAGCAGCTATGGTCAATTAGATGTTTAACCTCAGGTAATGAATTACTGTGAGCTGGTTATATGATGTGAAATTTCCTACTTAGTGTTTAAAACATGTAAGTAACAGAATGAATAATGGAATCATAATTATCTACTATCCTTCTTGTCTGTGAAATTATGTATAAACGCATTCTTGTTACAAAGCAATTTAAGTTCATGTACCAACGTCTCATTTCTTGCAAACATCGCCGCAGTAATACTCGTCCACTAGACGAGTAAAAGGAAATATCAATTGTTATGGGTAATTAGTAGTATCCACTCATTAATTCCAATTCCGCCTCTAGAGTAAGCCAACCATTTTAAACACTTCTCCATGAAAGATAGTTAAAACGCCGAGTGGCTGCGCTAGCGACACACAATATACTGCATTCATACGCATTCTTCATTGCTTTTACATATTTTTGCGTTTGTAATTGCTCACTGAATTAACAGTGTAGCTTTTGCAAACAATCATAAAACGATGCAAACAATAAAACTAACATCAAGCGGACGAATCTCTTTTCTATTGGTTCTGAATATTTTCTGCACATTTGACATACGCGTAAAACCCTACAAATGTGTTTTGACAGCAATAGTTGTAAGGCTTCCATGAGCATGTAATTCCAAGATATTTAACGATAATGGCCAAAGTAATGTATAAATTGAATAAGAGGATTTTTTCCTTTGGACTGTATCAGAATGATAATGTTTCTTTACAGCTGAGTGAAGTTTAACCCGGCTATGGTCCTTCCTTCCTTCCTCGGAAGAATTGTACACAATTATTTCCAATTGAAGATATCAATGGCTCGTTAATTGAATTAACTATAAAGCGATTTTGCCACAACCAGCGCTACCTGAAGATTTGGCTTGATGGTTTGGTTGGTTTTGACCTTCAATTGCAATGGTTAACAGTAACGAACCAATCAAAGCCAATGAGCTGATTGTATGAAGTATGAACATTTAATTTCACAGGTACCGATATTTTTCCACAACCTTACATATCGTTTATCTTGAAATCTTCAAAAATTTATTGAGATCCTTGTTAAATTTTAAAAATAAAAGATGTTGAAAAACTACATTAAATTAGATAATTAAGGGCCTAAGTAATTCCTTTGTTTGTTTGTTTGTATAAAGAGTTCTTATAGTGACTTAGGTCGAATTTTTGTTCCATTATTTAACCAACTTTCATGTTCAATAACTTTTCGATTCATCTGTAAGAAACCGCCCTTCCTTTCTTTCAAGTTCTTCTTATGCTCTTGCAACTTTGCCCATAGTGAAAACAATGGGCAAGCAATAAACGGTCAGAATAAACTATAGAATTACACATCGGTCAAAATGCCAATAGAGGTACAGTTGAACATAGAATGCAAAGTCTATTGTTGGACGAACGAAAGTTAAGACATCGTACGTATCGCGTACCTCAATAGCATTAGCACGGTGGAGTACATTTACCGCATGGGTTCCAGCTATCGACAAACCTGGGAGTAAGAAGAGCTTTTATCTGAAATCTGGCGTTCTGTTGGTGGTATATCTATTATTTGTTTTATGTTTCGGCCAATCAAAACAACATGCTGGTAGCAATGATGGCCGAAACGAGTGACGAGCTTATTACGTTGTATATATTGAAAGAATGTAGATCGGGAAAAGTATCGTACATTTTTATATTAAAATAATATGAGGAATGTAGTTTGTCGAAAGTGATATATGTGTTGGTTTGTGCGGTGCGTTTTGTGCTACGGGCGTGTCGTACGAAAAGCGTTCTTAGAAGGATCGTCATACCACTCACGGCTTCATCGACAAAGCAAGGTCTATTCCACGTCGTCGTCAGTTCGTCGCCATCGTTAGTCGGAATCGTTGCGTGTAGGAGATTTTTTTCCCACATCAACGGCGGTATCTGTGAAAGAATTAGTTTTGTAGTGGTTATGTACGCTGTAAAAGCAAACGTAGGAGATGGAATGTATGTGGATATCATCAAATAGTAAAAAATCCTCTCGCCGGTTTGGTGAATTTGGTGTTTTTGTGTATGTGTGTGTGTGTGTGTGTGTGTGTGTGTAAAATAGCGTATACGGAAAAGGGCCAAAGTATGGTGCTGGGTACACGATGAATCGACAGAAAAACGTATGCACTCGGGCTATACAATTCGTGGTAGGCGAGCAACGTGTCTGATCTGGTGCGTGTGTGTGTTCGTAAATGTTTGTAATAAGATAGCAGCAATTATGTAGTGGGTTGAAATGATAAAAAATAGTTTTAAAAATCGTATGACAACCCAATTTACGCCGGCAAAGGAATATCACGATACGTGTGATATTGCTATGGGCAAAAGTGTGTTATTCTTCATTTATCGACGGCGCAAAATAGGGTGAACAAACCGTATTGCGTACAACAGTATGTGTGAGAGAACGTGTCGCGCTAATGAAGCAATTCCCCTTATTACTAGAAAAAGATGGACTCCGTCCTGTCCTTCGCAGTGCGTGCCGTGTGCGTGTATGTGTTTCGTGAATGCTTATCGGAATGGGTGCGCATTATTTCCGTTATTATTTTGCTGCCATCATTATACTGAACAGAATGCTAATTCCTATGTTCCTATGCAGAATACCTGTTATTTTCGAATATAAAGTTATGTGTTGTTTAGCTACATAATTCTGCGAAGAACGAGTAAAATTGATTTATATGATTGCTTAATGATGAAATGTGTTCAAAAGATGTCGGCGTATATGCATCATGAGTAAATATGCTTCGTGAGTTAGATTTAATTGATTTCATACCGGATTTTGTACACAAAGCATAGCACATGTTGCATGGCAGAAAAGTGAACAAGATGATGTTTCTGTTTTCTCGATTGAGCGGTGTGTATGTGAAGCGAGAGTGTTATCCGTTACGATGAGTATTTTTATCAATGGATCCCTGGCTCTATTACTAATGCCGCCCGCGCATGTGTGTTGGTGTAATTGGTGGTTGATTCGTTGTATAGTGTTTGTGAAATGTTTTCAGTTCTCTCGTTTTCTTGCACTCTCTTTCTTTTTATTGAGCGGGATCATGAATGGCTGGGCAAAAAAAAATCCGAATACTACGATGTGGTTAGGCAGAGGAGAAAATTCGTAGTACGTTTAGACCTATGACGCCAACGCTTTATTTAGTATGGAGAATTTGTTTGTACAGAGTGCTAACGTTAAAATGGTGGTACAACTGTGCGTGATATACATATACAAGCTGAGATACACAATCATTTTTAATTTAAAGAGCTTTCAAAAGCAGTGTCACGGAGAACAAGTTTTGTGCTCGGTATGTGCGACGCAGTGAAATAGGCGTTTGGTAATTGTTAGAAAAGTTTTTTTTTTCTTGTTCCGAAAGAGAATCATTGTACTATTAATTATTTTCATGTAGTGGTGTGGTAGTGAGTTGTGAGTGGTGGTGCACATGTTTGGGCGCGTAAAGCCAAACAAATCATCAAGCAGCCGTCATCCGGCTTCTACCCTCTAGTGTTTTACCATAAGTAGAGTATACCACTTGACGTCGTAATATGAAGATGAGCAAATTTAATGACAGAAGAAGCAAAGCGCACGGCGTAGAAGAAAAGATCATTTTCGTGGGTTCTGCAACTTTTCTTATCCTCGACGCCTACCATTTGGTACATGTGAAGTGGTAGGTAGGTAAAGTGGTGCTTCTCCACTGTTTGCCACTTAGTGCTGTTTGCATTATTTGCGATACAGTCATATCTAATATGTAAAAGTTTATCATATTTTTCAATTTTTTTATGCAAGCGTATTGCGTAAAGCAATTTTTGCAAGGTACAGCTTGACTAGAATGTGCTTGTTTTATTTGTAATCAATGTGAGCCAACATGACTACACCGATCCGGTGGTATAGTAGTCAAATGTAAGCTCAAATCCCGAATGTACTATGAGCCTCCATAAGTAGCTGTACGGTGGTTTGGCCCAGAATTCAATTAAGGGAATATTTGTGTTTGATTAGACATGTATTATCTTATTTAATTATCCCAATGACCATATTCCCATGAGGTTTAGCTTACCATAGCCAAAAATCGATGTGTGTGCTAAAAGGTTATTCTATAACATTGTAATCTATTGTCAGTGCACTACATTTCTGCTCTTTGAAAGTACATTTGTAGGATGTTGATGATAATGAAGTGGTAAGCAATGTAGAAAACCGCATACAATCTTGAAAAATGCATAAAATGGACTCATATTTTGGTCATACAATATTGTTACATGAATCGATAAATTATTAATGCTCCTAGAATATATGCGAGTAAGTAAGCCTTAGAGAGGGTTGCAATGAATTCACAGGGCGTTGAAACCAATTTTGTTGTAGCTCATGCAAAATATAGCAGAAATATGGAAACAATCGATAACATAAAAGCATTTAAAGCCAAACTGAAATGTTATACCTCTCAAAAGAAACTAAACATTTGCTAATCTCCATCGAATGAAGTTTTCATTGTAGATTTATTTTTGAAAAAATATAAATGAACCGTAAGCGTTCAACTACGTGCAATTTTTATTTATGTTACATGATATAAGCTGATTGAAAAAATGAACCCTAAAGCAATTACACTATGATTTCTTGGAGATGCAAACGTTTAGTTACGATTGGTATGTGTTCAGTTGGACATGAAACACCATATTAGAGAAAATTTTCCAGCGACATGTATTCTGGACGCTGACCGAAAAAACACGGCGCATCGTTTGCTGACAAGCTTACGAACTGCACTGTGGGCCCATTCATGTAAGAGTGATTAGCCAGACACGAGCCACACGAGGAACCTCTTCTATATCGCTTTGCAATTCCAGATGGGAGTGCCCGGTGGACCATTCGATAGACGCGTCGGTTCTTACAAGGATGGACTGATTCGATTCCCTTTCTGATCGCGGTCCTCTTTTCACAAGGACTTGTGTGGTACTAAAAAGTATTATAATTTTAAATAAAGACCGGCATGACCGCGTTTCGTGTAAGAGGACCAGATTATAGTCAAGCTCAACAGTCTTCTCCACTACTACTAGTGCTTTCAAGCCCGGCTGTGGTTTTGTTGGCATAGTCCTGCCTTAGCCACTCATTGGCTGGCTTTCGGTGACTAATTGGTTTACCAACAGCAGGGTAGTATAGTCTATAGTATAGTCAACTATGGGACTGTTTAAGCATGCAATCTCGAAAAGAGATCCGGCTGGCTTTTTTTTTATACAATAACTTTCAGTGGAAACTTCAGTTAAAATAATATTGAGCTAGCGAAATTGTTTTGTGGACATTTGTTTCTGACTTGTAAAAGCACTGTTATCATATGTGGATCAAGCCATTGATGAGAATAATGTCTTGGTCTTCTTCCACTAAATCAGCTCTGATGGGACCGATACCGGCATTCAATACGGCACTGCTATTAAATTATGATTTACCTTTTTATGTCAACACTCTACAAAAAAATCCAAAATATTACAAGAAATAAAACCACCCAGCAAGAAAAAAATCAACAAGCTTTTGCTCTGTCCGGTTTGATGATTCGTTACGTAGAGCGAACAATCTTGTCCGCTGGGAGTATAGTGGAAAACCTCTAACATCTTGTACATTTAAAAACGTGTATGAAACAATAAATAAATGTATGTTTATGTTACTCTCAACAGCAGTATTATTTGCATTTATAACTCTATATGGAGTTTGACAATCAAAATCATGTCAACACACCGTATAAAACCACATTCCGAACATTTGGATTTAAGTTTTTTTTCCTTCGTTTGTGTTTTCATTATTCTCACAGTTTTATTAATTGCTATTTTGTCTTTGTAGATAGAATTTTTTAAAAAAGCTGGCGCTCTAAACTGTGTAAATTGATATGGAATCAGTAAAATCCGTACGGTAGTGAACATCAATACAGCAAGTCCGGTACCCCAAGAACATGGTGTTGCTTACTGAAATATTTGAGTGTTGTTAGTGAAAAGCTATGCAAGACAAGGAAGTTTCGACGAAAATGTACGATGTTTTTGAAGTGTGCAGTGTTATATGAAAGTGTTAGATTGATTATATGTCGGTGCTTTCACCACTGCATGTGATGAAACAAAGTCCTTCGTATGTATTCCACATGAATGTTTAGTACATTGTGTTCTAGACATGGTCAAGAGACTTCCTTTAAAATGTGAATTAAAAACGTTCCGGAAACAGTGTCAAAATGCTTATAATGTGTTTATACGTGTGTTAAACTGAATACAACATCAACAAGTTATTATTGTGCTGCTGCATAGAAGGAAATGTTCAACCATAACCAAGCCCTTCGGTGGCTTCACACTTTACCCAGTGAACAATTCCTTCATCAAATAATGGGAGTATTTCTACCGGGAAAATTAAGCGCTTTAAGAAAAAGTCATAAACATCCAGGATGAGCGAAACGTATCTTGGGAGCACAAACGGTGCGTCTAATGCAAATTTCAGTGATTGTGGTTTGAGATGCGACTTTCAGGACATACAAAAATGTAACAAGTCAGATTGCAGACTGAAAAGCCAGTGGCTGTCCGTCAGCATATTTGGTTCATACTATCTTCCTATTCGAATGTGTACATATTGGAATGATACCAGCATCAGCACTATTACTGCGACCAACGATGGTAACAGTACAAGCAATAGTGATAGTGTTAAAAATACCGTTAAAGATAATCATAAGGATAAGAAGAGTGATAGTGGTTGCTATGTAGCCAATGACAGTCGATGGAGCATTGTGCAATGCTTCGCAAACAACAAGTACCTGTGGGGTGCAAGGAAACATAGTCGTTCTAGTTTGTGGAAGCGGTGGCGCTGGAAAAGAATGTCAACATTGGGAAAAGCACTTTTATTCTTTTTCATAGTCGCTATAAGCATCAACACCATTGTCTCTCAAGACGTGGATTCCTCACAGACTACATCCCGGTTAATTGTATCCCAGCCGAATGAAGAGGCCTTCATAACGAGTTCCGGAGAAGGTAAGTTAGCATAATATTTCATACATTGTAATATTACGTTTTATCATAGAGGAATAGACTAGATATCATATCCTTTGAACACGATATCGTTCGTTATAAAAAGGTGATATCATGTACATTTGTTGCCATATTCGTGTAGATTGGTGATCGTTGTGGACCTGGACCGTGAAGTATTGTTAACAAAGCACCTTTGTAAATTCTCAATTTACTGATCTGTTACTGTTTTGCCCCGTCATCTTGGAAAGTCATTGGTTTGTGGTGTGTTATAGTTGTTGTTCGAAACAATGATTAAGTAATGCGGTAGATTGCAACATCCACAGAGTATACACTTTGATAGTGATTGTTCGCGTTTAAAATGGTTTTAATGGTAAACAATTAATTGAACATAATTGTTGGAAAAAATTCTCTTTTCGTTCGTATAGTTTGTTCGAGCGTGGATGTGCGCAACACACCAGTTCATTTGGAGCGGCTAAGAAACTGTCGAGTGGTTGAGGGATTCGTGCAAATTATGCTTATTGACAAATATGGCAACGACAGTTTCGACAATTACACTTTCCCACTCCTGACAGAAATCACAGGCTATCTGATGTTATTTCGTGTAAACGGCCTGCAAACTTTAGGACAACTTTTCCCTAATCTAACCGTTATCCGTGGAAGTGAACTGGCCAACAATTATGCCCTAGTAGTCTACGAGTTAATGCACATAAAGGTAAGTGACGGCCATGTTCCATTCTAAATTGTCTATTTTATTGAAAATGAAAAGATTCTCATTGTTTTGCCTCTTCATATTTAGTAAACTGATTTCACTAGTATCCCATAAATATACATCATGTAACAAAATATGCGCTCATGAAAATAAAAAAAAAGTAAAGTTTACTCGACAAAGCACAGACATTTATGTAAACGCAATAATTCATGAAGAGTTTTTTACTTGCGTATAATCAGCGTATCTTAGCTCTTTATAGTATGCGTTTCGCAATATGTGTGTTTATTAATGTGTATAACAATAACAAAGACACTTTTCCTAGTTTAGGAATTTTGTTTCAGATTTTAGAAAAAACAACTGAGATCTACACTATACAGCAGGGACGTAACAAATAAGAAATTGCGCTTATTAGAACATTGGAATATGATTACATGTGTTTTGTGTTTTAAAAATCGACTACATATTATCGGCGTGAGAATGAAACAAGTTGAATCTTAAGTAACATATTTTGTGTTACTAGCAGAATTGGCAAATATTTCAACACGCACAAAATACTAATACTTTTTCTTCCTGTATTATCTTAGGAGTTGGGTCTCACTTCATTAATCGACATTCAACGAGGTGGTGTGCGCATCGAAAAGAATCCTAACTTGTGCCACACAGATACGATTGATTGGAAAGCTATTGCGCCTTTTGGAGAAAATTGGATTAAAGTAAGTAAAATCCGAAGCAGATATTGGGAGAAGCTGAGTTTGTTTTGATATTAAATGACCATACAATTAGGAATCCTCAAGTATAGACAACTTTTTAATATGCTACTTTTTCGTTTATTTATTTGTCTGCTTTATGCAGTGTGGAGAAATGCATTGTTTGTTTTATTTATTGCACCGAATATGTCGGGCGCGTATGGCCTATATGCTTGTTCATGCAACGATATTGTCATGATGATGTATTTTTGCAATCCATGCTTGCCTATTTACGACCGAGTTTTTTTAAATGCCATGAAGAGTTTCAAATGTTTACGGCCTCGAAGGCATTTTGCATAAAACGATGATAATACTTATGGAACACGGATGAACACGGGAGAATTTGGTTTTCAATTGCACCACGTGTTTCTTTTAATGAAGCCTTGGATCCACAACATCCCTGAGGATCGTGTATTCATTCGATTGATGTTGAGACTGCGATCTAATCATTTCGCATTGATTCGCATTTCGGGTACATCTCCAGCGTATAGAACAGGTTGACTTCAAGGTATGCGGCTGTGTACTTGGATTTCATGACATAGATAATCCTTCTATGGAGGCTATAGAGGATAATCTTCCTGTACGACTTGGAGAAAGTCTTGGGCTATTGATGAAGTATTGGGCTAGGATTATAGTTGAATGTAAATGCGCTGTTAAACTGGCGCTAGCGGATGGCTGCAAGAAATTCCGATAATATTGTTTGCAACACAATAATGCTGTGTTAATAAATATCCTTTATGATACTATTATTGTTATGTTCATTACTATATACATACGTTAATATAAACATATATTTTTTAAACACATAATTAGATCGGTTATGTGTATTACAAAGTAATTAATGTTTCATAGTTGATATTATAACATAATAACATAGTTAGTTAAGGACAGCCAGGTGGTCTAATCGATAAACATGTATGCCGACCCCTGTAAAGGCTGGACTTAGTTCAATTCTTATCCGAACTCTGACCGCATGTAGCAAGGAGTGACTATCCGGCTACGTGGTAAAATATGTCTGGTAAGCCTGTATTAAGGCGCTAAGGCGCGCCGGCATGACCGAGTAATAATAATACTCGGTATTTTCAATATTATAAAAGTATTTCATTTTCAAATTACCGAAAATTACGTTAAATTCGAGGGTACAGCTAAATCACTGATCGTATTGAAGCGAAATGCAACAAATATACTCTTTTGATACATTGCCTATAGAGTTCTTAACTACCAGGGGTGTATATACATGTATAGCTGTTTACAATTTTCTAGGTCAAATCCATTTGACTAACAAATGATTGCGACAGGGCAAGCTTTGTAGATTGTTTCATTCGGTCGTTAGTGTAGATGTTTTCACTTTCAGATTAGCCAAGAATTGATGAGCTAAGCAATGAACTGAACTGGCTGATCATTTAGTTTGTAACCATGCTATAGATGTTATTTTATTGTTTTATCGTTATCCTTGTATGCTTATCGTTGCTAACAACAGTATATTCTATCAGACTACAGATTATTTTCCATTTAGGCAAAACAATTAAATGCGTTTCTTTTTCATGCCTCAATTACCATATTGAGTGCAGGCCTGCTTAAGCCATTTAGGAGCTCTGTGACTGATTGGTTTGCTCATAGCAGAATTATCAATCATCAAAATGGTAACAGGCTTTGCTGAATTCAAATGACGTTGAGCAGTTTTTTTTTGTTTAAATTGCTGCAAACTGAACTGAAGTAGGTTATTTTTAAGCAACAATTATAATTGGCCGGTCGGGTAATATAATCGTCAAGTCGTACAACTTAGCAACATGCCCATCATGGTTAAAATCTCTAATGAGTAGCAGATATCTATTGGGGTTTTTATAATTTTTTTTTGCAATAAAATATTAAAAAGTATCTTTGTCCTTTTCAGGCTAATCAAGATGTAAACGAATGTACTACTTGTCCGAGTAACGTCACTGTTTCTCTTTCAAACGGAATGACACAGACGATTCAATGCCCCTTGAGAGAAGTAAACCGCCTCATTTACAACGAAAAGGCAAGCCATCTGTGTTGGTCAAACAATCACTGCCAGCAAAGTATGTTAAACGTCATTGTTGTTGTAAAGGTCAATTTTATTAACATTATTTTGTGTATTTTTTCAGAATGTCCTGCACATTGTCCAAAGTCATGCACTAAAACAGGCGAATGCTGCAGTACGTCCTGCCTTGGTCAATGCAGCAGTGAAAACAAATCACACTGTGTGGTGTGTCGAAATTACTATTATATCCACCAAAATCAAACGCGCTGTGTGGACAAATGTCCGGATAACATGTTCCTCTTCAGTGAAAGTCGGTGTTTGACAGAAGAAGAATGTTATAAAATGCATAAACCACTTCAACGAATAGCCGATATTACCGAAAACTATCCGTATGTGCCTGCTCAGGGTGAATGTAGACTTGATTGTCCCGTAGGGCATACTCTAACACGTGCTGCTGGATCGCAACGACTGAGCTGCGTTCCATGTAAGGGTTCGTGTCGCAGCGAATGCAAGGGAATGGTTATTGAAAGCATATCGCAAATGCAACAATTACGCGGATGTACGATCATTCAAGGATCTCTTTCGATCAGGCTGCGCCAACTTGGAGGAGGTATGTGGAACGCGTAATGCATTTGTCACTTGTTCATGTTAGCGGTCCAAAAATGTAGTATAAATCGTGTTTTTTTTACTTACTTATTTAAATGTACAGAAAACGTCGTCCGTGAATTGGAGAAAGTACTTTACTCGATAGAAGAAATATATGGTTATCTTACCATTGTACGCTCATACGCCTTGATGTCGTTGGGATTCTTCAGAAACCTGAAAATAATCCATGGCACCGTTTTAAACGCTAAGTAAGTTCATATCTACTAGGTCGCCTAAAAAATGAATACTAAATATTTGTACATGGATTTGCAGTCTGTCGTTAAGTGTGATCGACAACCAAAACCTTCAGGAGCTATGGAATCAAAATGTTACCATTAAACGTGGTAATGTTCGTTTTAATGACAACCCTATGTTGTGTGTAAAGAAAATAACTTCTCTCAAAAGTCACTTTGATGAAGGCGTAGGCATTGAAAATGAAGAACAGCTAAATAAAACCAATGGAGTTCGAGTGGCGTGTGAAATTAAGAAGCTAAATACACACCCGACCAAAATCTCGTTGGATTTAGCCATCATTCAGTGGGATGCATTTAAAGACCTACCCGACATGCGACAATTACTTGGTTATGTTGTGTATTATATTGAGGCACCACACGAAAATGTTACGTTTTACGATGGGCGAGATGCCTGCAACTCTCAAGGATGGCGGGTCGACGACGTAGCATACATACAGGAAAATGAAGAGGCCAACCACATTCTTACGAAGTTACAACCGTTTACACAATATGCCTATTATGTAAAAACGTACACGTTGTCTTCGGAGAACTTGGGTGGACAAACGGATATCACGTATTTTCGAACATCTCCTGGGACACCGAAGATCGTACGAGATTTACAGGTGTACATAGATAATGACACACTGGTAGGTTAACACGTAACATGTAGTTAAATTGTGTTTTTGCTGTATTATTGATTACTGTCCTCGTGTTTGATTTTGTTTAAAAATAATTATACAGATTGTTTCATGGCAAGAGCCAGCCAAAATGTTTGGAAAACTATCAGCCTACAAAATCGGTGCTACACTAAATGATGAACGAAATGATATGATCAGGCAAAGGAATTATTGTCACGATGGTAAGCTATATGTGATGTTATATTGTTAAATCAAATCTAATAATAAACGTTCTTTACTACAGAAATCGAAAAACCTGCATCGAAGTCAAATATTCCCGCAGAAAGCACATCAATTGCTACCACAGCAGTACCGGCCAAAGACAACCAAAATCAATGCTCAAAGGAGGAGTGCGAGAACTTCTGTAAATCCAGCATTTCAGATTCAGACAGTGGTCCGAAAATAGATATAAATGAGGCGGAGATGTCAATAGGTTTCGAAGATTGGCTGCATAATTACGTTTATATCAAGTAGGTTTGAATATTTACTAGAAGCAAGGTCAATTTTATATAAATGATGAAGAAAAGAGCAAATAATAATTTGACATTTTCAGAAATCCAAATTCCAGTCGAAAACGTCGAGATGATAGTAGCAGCAGTGGTACAATTCAGCCTGGAAACAATTCATACATCTTTCCATCAAACACAGAGAATGCTCCCAGAAAATCTTCAAATTACGAGAACTTGAAAGAACCCGACGAAGAGTACTACCGCAGCCTTGGAGCAACGACCAATCAAACAAGAATGACGTTTCCGCTTTCACACTTCAAACATTTTGCCATTTATTCTTTTCGAGTACTCGCTTGCCGCGAGCCGGCCGCCAAAGTCCCTGGTGTTCTGGTGCAAGATATGGTCGATTCATGTGGCACAGAAGTACTGCTTACATATCGCACACCCACGAAGCCTGAAGCAGACGATATACCAATCGACTCTATAGAGCTAGATGATCAGTCTAATCATACGCAACGTGTAATTCGAGTGCGATGGAAAGGACCCTCAAAACCTAACGGAGCATTAGTGTCTTACTCGATTAAGTACCATCGAACCGATCTAGACTCAGTTCAGCCCACTGTGCGCTGCGTTACGGTGGATGTGCACACTATTCTTGGATATGCACTGCTAACAAAACTAGAAGCAGGCAACTATAGCGTTCGCATAATGGCTACCACAACGGCAGGCAATGGTCCATATTCTCCTCCAAAATTCCTGTATTTAGAAAAGCGTGAATCAGATTCCACAATTGCCTGGTGGATAACCATTTTGGTATCTGTAGTGCTCATCCTTTTGATTGCAGGTGCTGTATACTATCTAAAGAACAACTACATACCGATGTCCAACATGCGGTTGTTTGCGCAGGTTAATCCCGACTATGCCGGTGTAACCTACAAGGTAGACGAATGGGAAGTTCCACGCGAACATATAATTCAGCTGGAAGAGCTTGGCCAAGGCTCGTTTGGTATGGTTTACAAGGGCATCATGACTAAACTTGGGAACGACGTTAATGTACCTTGTGCTATTAAGACAGTAACTGAAAACGCTACCGAGCGAGAGCGTGATAGTTTCCTTATTGAAGCGACTATTATGAAAGAATTCCACACTCACCACGTTGTGCGCCTATATGGTGTTGTGTCTGTTGGCCAACCGACGCTTGTGATAATGGAGTTAATGGCAAATGGTGACTTGAAAAGCTACCTCCGTCGTCATCGACCGGACTATGAAAATGGCGAGGAGTTGTCTCCACAACCTCCAACACTCAAGCAGATTTATCAAATGGCTATAGAAATTGCGGACGGAATGGCTTACCTTGCAGCAAAAAAATTTGTCCATCGCGACTTAGCCGCTCGTAACTGTATGGTAGCCGAGGATCTGACAGTCAAAATCGGCGATTTTGGTATGACACGCGACATTTATGAAACTGACTATTATAGAAAAGGAACAAAAGGTTTTCTGCCTGTACGATGGATGGCTCCCGAAAGTCTAAAAGATGGGATGTTTTCCAGCAGCAGCGACGTATTCAGCTACGGTGTTGTGCTTTGGGAGATGGCGACTCTAGCTTCCCAACCTTACCAGGTGAATATGTTTAATTAAGGAGATCATACTCAATTCTACAGGATAGTATATTTACACTTTCAATTTGTTTTACCTTTTTTATCCACAGGGACTTACCAATGACCAAGTACTGCGGTACGTTATTGATGGTGGCGTCATGGAACGTCCTGAAAATTGTCCGGACAAGCTTTATGAGCTGATGCGAATCTGTTGGCAACATCGAGCTTCGGCAAGACCTTCATTTATGGATATCATTCGTATGTTGTTACCTGATGCGAACGATCACTTCAAGATGGTGTCTTTCTTTTTCTCCCCGGATGCTATCGATAATTCTATCCAACCTGGACATGGTAAAATCTCAGCCAAGTTATCTCTTGACTTACTCTATGCTATGCTCTGAGCTTTGAAGAAAATAATGGAAATATGCTTTCATGATACTTCACTTTAATAGCATTGTTGGACGATGTTACAGAACCCTTGCGTGCTAACGACGACGGTTTCGACGAAGATGAGGATGATCCTTATTCAATCGAAATGACGGATAGCCGACTAATGCAGAATAACGGACCTAAAGCAGACATTCGCTCGCCCCATTCACCTCAAAGGTGAGCTGAGGCTTCAGGGTGCTCAGGTAAGTTGAATTTGTTATAAGCCGCGCATAACATATTAAGAAACTTTCTGTTTTAATTGAAACAGCATTCATATGGTTTAGGAATCTTTAACCATGTTAAAAACAAAACATATCGGCCAGCACCAGTTAGACAAGCCGAGAAATGAAGCAAAAGACGAAATGCGATAACGATGCGGGTTAATAGAGGTGGATGGTGTAAATTATAAAAAAAAAATGTAGAAACGACCCTTTATAACCAAACAATATGCGATGGTGCCAACAAACATCCCCTTTCGATAGAGGCCTGCAACACCGGTTAACAATCTATTAGACTATAGCGCACAGACATCTACAAAGATGCAGCGTATCTTACAAATTGAATTGTTGACAGAAGATTAATGCAGTCTCCAAACATTGTCTGAAGAGTTGCATGTTAAACTAAAGTCTCGTGATCGGTCTTTAATTCCTTGCTTCCACCAATCCGTGATATCACTGCACAAGTTGTACCATCTGCGGTATGGTTAAGAGCAAAATGAGGTATCACACTTTTATCTATTGCGGTACTAGAATGCGATAAATTTAAGGTAGCTATTGCACTGGCAAGATGAACAGTCAAAGGCAGGAAAAAAGGAGTGTTACGAAAGCAAATGATAATAGTTGCGTTATCGATACCAAGAGTCGATAAAACATCGTTGTCGCCGTGCCTTCGTACAGGCATCGTACAATTCAAAGATTATAGAATCCCTTGTTACCAGTTCGCCTGACGGAAGAAACTCGATACAGGTTAACCTGGATTCCATTCATACCCGTCAATAGCGGTTCCTATTAATATGTTCATTTATATATCCTGTGAATGTGAAACAAATTTTAGTGGAAACGGAATTACATTGGGTCGTATGATTTTTCGATTATTGAGTGAATTCAAAAGATTCTTTTCTATTTTTGTCTCGCACAGAGGTTGCGGAAAATATGATTTATAAAATTGAAACAGTTCATAAAACGAGAACTACTAACAATGTTGTACAATTTTTCACATAACATTATTTAGAGATCTTCGTAAAGCGTACTAAAGAGCAGCTATTTAGGTTTTAAAAACGTAAGTGTAATCACAGAAGTGTGCTTATTGAGAGATAATTTCTACTTATTTTATAACGCGTTACATTCAGTAAGAAAACAATTTTTCAAAAATTTCATTATCTTCCTATCCTAGTTTTGGCTTTTCATATTAACCAAAATCTTCACATTTTTCTATCTAAATTAGCACCTTTTTCAATCGAATCACATAGAGTACTCCGTATGCCAATTATGATAGACAATCCTTAGTTATATCGTGAGTCTTGTTTACCTGATTTATTCGCGAGCATGAAGCAACACAGTTATAGCCAAGTTCATACAGAACATTCAAATTAGCACAATATTTCTCGCTTAAGTATCAAAGAATATGATATATACATTATTTGAGGGTAGTAATGTTCCCGCTAGTAACCATGTGAGAGAATGCACATGAGGTTTAACTGTAAGATAATATAATCATAATTTGAGCTAAACACCTTCACTATTAAAACAAAAAAAACACATACACACACAGACAAGGTAACGGTGCTTTCAATCGATTGAAATGTTGTAAATATATCTATCTGACGGTGAAATTGGAAAATTTAAAGTAAATACCAATATTGTAATTTTGAGGCTTGTATGTGTTTACAGATGACAGAATAAAAAATCTACCATCAGAACTAGTTTATAGCTACCAAGAGAACACTATCGACAACGCAGCAATGGTTTTGGATAAAAGCAAGATTCATTTTTAATCAACATCGAATTTATGTTCCCATAGGTTTTCCAACGATAAAAAAAAAACAATAGCATTGATGGTACAAATTTACGAGTAGACTATGCCGTTTTCAATTTTTGAGTTCAAGAAAGAAGTTTAAATGATACAAATTATGTTTAAGTTAATTTGTTAACTTAGGTTAACTAAAACAACTTCAAACAAAACAAATGTATGTTAAACATTTAAAAAGAACGTTAGGTACGAAGAAAGTAACTCAAGAGTATATTAAACAGGTATGTTGCCATAGTCCGCAATAGCTGCAAATGTCGCAAATATAGTAACCAACTCTCTGGTACTAGTTTAAACTAATAAACAACAATAAGAAAGCGTTTAATTCTACTATAGAGCGCATGAAATAATGGGTAACTCAAAACAAAACGTTAGAGTATGCCAAATATACAAAGGACAAGAAAAAGAAAGAGGTGTGCATTGAGTGAGTGAGTGTGTGTGTGAGAGAGAGA
>KB697372.1:0-10268 GCA_000349165.1 Anopheles christyi
ATATATATATATGTTATTCAGAATTATAATCTAGTAACAACCCATTCTTTCTCTTTAATTACTTTTTTATTCTAAATTCTAAATATTTATTTATTTGAAAACAAACACATAATTTGTTGGGATATTTGTTTTACTCATAGGAAGAATATGCGGCCCACAAAATGGTAGCATTATTAAGTGGTAACGCGCGACGGACACTTACGACAACCTCCCTCCAAACGTCGCATCCCGTTAATTAATTATCGCCGACACTGCTCTACCCGACCGAAGCTGGGCACCCGGTCAAGTGTAAAAATAATTGCAATTCCTTAATGCAATGATCACGCGGGATGCACCTGGAATGGCTAAATTGGCCCGCCTAGGGTGGGTAATCTAGTACGGGAGCGCGTGCAAGTAGGTGGTGTCGTGTGTTGTAATTAACGCGCTATTAAAAGACAAATCTCTTATCTCATTAGCGCCACCAAAAGGGTGGGGCAGTTGGGAGCAATACACCTCTCCTGTTGTATGTTTTTCCTTCCAGAAGCATCCCTAAAATCATCTTATTAATTAATTTTGCCATTTGTTTTGTTTCTTGCTCACTATAGTAACCGTCCTCAACCGTGGAGAAGGTGCCAGTATTAAAGTGGGCAGATTAGTTAAAAACTAGCCATGCAGCGAAAAGTTAAGTTTCTTTCCTGATACAGATACAGCAAAAAAAAAAAACAAACAAAAAATTAAAAAAAACACTATACATTTACAGAGTTTTGGAATATAAAAAAGTATGTAGCTTTTCACGCCTTTTTCTTCTTCATTTCTTTATTAATGGATGGAATAAGAAAGAACACGTATGTTTTGCTTAATGCGGGGTACAACGCGCTCTGTATAACTTGTATGAATAAGCTGGTCTTATCTCTTCTCTTGAGCTGCCACACCGTACAGTGAAAAAAAAGCGGCAAATTAAAGTGACCTGTAACTGTGGGTAAGGTAAACTTCTGATTGCTTGTTTGGTGTCCTATTGTTAAGATTACATAAAGACTGTTTTTATACAAAACAATAATACCAAAGATGAACGTAGTTTTGAATCAAACATCTAGAGCAATGTTTAAAATATAAAAGTGGCCACTTTATTTTGCCGGTCACTGTGTCACCCTCTCGTGCGAGTACACAATGAGGTTGAAGCTCTAGTAGTTGTGCCTTTAGTTTGGCCATGTGATGGTGAGCGTGCCTGATTTAAACCGGAAAGATGTTCTTCTCATTTCGCTCCGTTTATGGCCCCCCCCCCCCTCACAATGCGCATCGCTCAAATACAAGTAGATAATCGTGCCAAATGCCGAACGGCAAAAGACATTCTCATGGTTGCTCGAAAGGCACCGAATTACACGTCGAGGACGCTTAAACACGACCGAAGGCACATGCACTTTACTGCAACACCGTATACTCGTACCTCCTCTGCATCCTTCATCCTTCCCACCATTAATACTGAACACACCTAGAGTGCAGTTCCTAAAACAGTCTCCTATTAAGTATGTCTTTGCTTTGACTATAAGTGGACGCATTGTCAATCGACACACTATTTCTTTTTCCTGCTTTTCCTTCCACTTAACATACGTATACACTGGGTGACGGATGGTTGTATAGTTGGACTGTTTTTGTTGTTGTTATTGCCAAAAAACTTAACTATCTAAATAACCGTGGCCAAATAAAAAATAAAAACTGCACACAATAGTACCGCCTTAATCTTACAGCACCCCATTTATATAGAACCGAAGTGGGTGGTGAAGCGTATTTCCGTATGTCCTAACCTAAGCTAATATACCTATATTCGAAATGTTTGGCAAGGTACAAAAATACGCCATGAAGTAAATGTATATGTATATGTGGGTGTATAAAAAATTGGGTCCTCCCATCCGCTTTTCTTTTTCTATTTTTCCTTTCCCCAAGCGCTGGCAACCGACGGATTTCATATACACATCATCTATCTTTCTAAACTGAAGCATAATATATTGGTAAGCCATCAGTGAAATTATTCTATTCTCTTAATTAACGTAAGTCGAACCGAGCTAGAGCAGGATGGAGGCTGTTCTCACCTCCTCATTTCACCCTCTTGAAAAGGCAACGAATAAGTCTTATAAAAATCAAATAATAATAGCTAAACTGCTGCTGCTGCTTCCGCTGCTTGCCGTCAAGCAGTCGTTCCCGTCACCGTCGTTTCTATCGTTGGAAGACAACACATGTCAAAAATAAAATAAAATAAAAAATAACCGGCTCATTCTCGTTAAGTAACAAAATGTCTAAACACTCCAACCCCTTTCACCTTCGCGCGTGTTTTTGTGTGCGGGTAGAATCGAAGGGGTGGTGTGTTTGTCCGGTAAGAAGAAAATGGCACAATCGAAAGCTCTGCAGTCCGGGGAAAAGGACACCCCGAAAACAGGCTGGAACCGAGATTTGTTTTACGAGCGCCGCCCAAGGAATGGTTTCCGTTCGGCGTTACCACCGCCACTGCCGTTGGTGTCGTTCAGCTCATCATAAGTGCCACCGGCCGGGTCGCGGCGTCGCTCGAGATTACCGCTAAGTGTCGGATCCTCTCCAGTGTGACGCTTGCGGCGGAAGAACCCACACCGATACAGGAAGTACGTGAGGGCAATCAGTACGAGCAGGCCGGCAATTGCGGCAACCAGTATGATCCACCACGGTACATCCATCGCGACAATCGGCGGTCCCATTTCAGGGAATGCTTCCGTGCGCACGGTCAGGCTACCGCCCGCTTGATGAGCTTGATCGAGCAACTCGTCTATACCCTCCACCGTGAACCGTGCGCTCGAACCAATGCGCACCACGTCCACCTGCGCATAATCTCCCACGAGGGTGGCATTCCACAGCCGTGCCGTTACCGTGACGAGCGCGTGCGCCTTCGGTCCGAGATCATGAATTTTGCACACGATCCGTACGCATTTGGCGGTTTGGCTGGCGCAGTCCATCTGCACCGCACCGTCACCGGCCTGCAGCCGAAGCACCATCGCGCGATCGCGCCGTACTCGCTGGGCACGCATCGCACTGTAATTGCCGCGCATGGTGAACGGGCTCGGGGCAGTGTGGGCCGCCGTACGGCTCGACAACCCGAGCGGGTTGACCAGTGGGACTGAATCGCCCCCGACCACCACGGCACCGTCCGGTTCGTCCTTCTGGAGCACCTCGCACGGGCTGCGCCCTTCGCCCATGATGCCAGACATGTCGAGCATGGGCAGGGCGTCCAGGTAGAGCAACCATTTGCCCTGTGGCTTATTGTTCGCTACCTGCAGCGGCCAGTCGATCTCCAGCCGGACGTACGGTGCACGCCACGGTCCATCGTTGTAGATCTATAAAGTTGATGGGAGTAAACAATTATTTGAGGAATGAAATTACGTAAGCAATCTTTGTGTGACGCTTTAAATCTGTGATAAGTTTAAATCAAAACTCTTACCTGATATTTGTGTTGCACGGGCATACCAATCTCATCCAGCGAGTGGATCGCACTCTCGCCCATCACCTGCGCACCGCCCCCACCGTAAAACACCTGCTCCGGTAGCGCTTTCCCGCTAATGCTAAGCTTCACCACGCGCCGGATGCGCAAATTCAGCTGCGCTCGCGTCTTGATCCCTCGGTCCTGTGAGGTTGTGTTTACGAACACCGCTAGCGCAACTTTCTGTGAGATACCGTTTGGCCCTTTGCTGTAACCGTACTCCTCGAGAGAGCGTGCATCGAACCGCAGCGATAGCTGCACCTCGCCGTTGCGCTTCAACGGATTGCCGATGCTGCAGTCAACCATCGTTGCGTTGTGCGCACCACAGACCGATGAACCCTAGATAAAAAAGAGACGATTTTAATGTTTCTGGCGATGAAAACTTTTGATATTTTAAACCACCGCACTTACTTTCGAGCCAGCATACGTGAGGGAGGAATCATGCTGCACGTAAAGATGCGTTTCGTACGCCGAATCTGCCCAATTCTGTACCGTCAGCGCGAGCGTAATTGTACGATCCAGCCCCAGCACCAGCTGGTAGTCGTCGTCATTTTCCGTTTTGGCGCCCCGTGCCAATCCAACCAGCGTTGCGTTCTGAATGACAAGTGCCGACCGGCAAAACCCATCCGTGCCACAATCCTTCTGGAACGGCATTACAAAGGTACGTTCCGCTGCGGTACGATTCAGGATTGGTTCTAACCGGGGCAGCTCACGTTCCTTTCGACCGCGACGTCCACCCGCGCCGGCACCGGCATTTGTACGCTCTTCGTCCAGCGTGTAGCTGATGCGGAACTGTATCGGGTTCTGTATATCCCGCGTGCCCTCCTTCAGGTAAGTCGTCACATCATGACATACAGGCTTCCCGTTCACCGCCAGCCGGAACCGTCGCCGTAGAATGTTGGTGCGTGGGACGGGCGTGCCGGTGGTCGTCGTGTCCGGCACTGGCACACCGGTGCCAAAGTAGACGCGCGAAAACTTGCGCTCGTTAAAGAACGTTTCCGCCTCGATTGTGCAGCGAAGCTGCAGGGAGGAATCAGCCGACACGTCGCCATCGTTCAGTGACGCATCGTCCACCGCACTGCACGCACGAAAGGTGAAGCTAAAGCACAATAAAAGAAGATGCGTTAGTCAGTTAATTAAAAATTAAAACTACGATTTCCATTTACCATGTAACGTTTGCGGTTGGATCGGACGAACAGCCGACACGCGTCGGATCGATTGAACCCGGCTCGCCTGGCTGCTGCTCTTCGTACGTCCGGATGTTAATGATGGGACGGGCGAGCAGCGCAATCACACGATCGCTAGCGTACGAACCGACGATCAGATCGGGGTACGAATTCCCATCCAGGTCGTGTCCCCCGGCCAGCGAGCTGCCGAACGTGCGCCAGCTCGTCGGGAACAGCTCCGACGGATCGATCGTCTGTACCGGTTCCGGCGACAAGGCGCCGTCTTTCGTGCCAAAGTGAATGTAAACCCGTCCACTGCCGGATGATTCGTACGGTGCACCGATCGCCACATCGTCCAGCCCGTCGTGGTTCAGATCGCCACAGTTAGCGATGGCAGTACCGAAGCGTGACTCTAACCGCCCGGTTAGCCGCTGGTCGTACTCTGGGCCAAAACTGGTACCAAGATTAAGGTACACGTAAACCGCACCACCATCAGTACGGTTGAAATAATTTGGAGCACCAACCAGCAAGTCCAGACGGCTGCGAAAAAAAAACAGGGCATGTTTGAATGGGGAAAAATAAATTTCACTTTCATATGACTCTATGACTTCAATTTAACCTTCATGACTTTTGCATCACGCCCATGAATATCTCCCATTGATATTAGAGGGGCGGTAAGGAAGGAAATCGGTATGCAAAACTGATAGTGACAAACAGATCCAATTCCAGCGATTATCATTTGCCAGACATCGCCACGGCAGCGCTTGCGACTAATAGCAAACATTGAAACCGTGGCAAAGCTTTCGCACACACTCACATACAAACATGCGAGCGGGGAGAAAACAAACCGATGGCAAACCCGTGCGATATGCTGTAAGAGTATAACTTAGCTGGTCTTATCAGGCGAACACTGATAAAAAAATTGTTCATATTTGTAAAACATCTGCATGGAAGCGCATGCACGTTACGGCTGAGAAGCTTCAGGGCCTTGTCCCTACTCACGTTACTGCAGCAGCTTATTATAAATCTGTTCGAACAGATCGATTCACACGTAACATGAGGTAAATGAGTCAGTCTGTGCTCTAAATGTGTCTAGTCTGTTTAAAATAGACACATAAAAAAAAACAATCGTGACGATGCATCACCCATATTGGAACTATATTTTAAAGAGAAAAAAAACATCGTGATCGTTAATCCCAATAATGTAACGTGCAGCGTGACGCATTCTAAGAAAAGATCGTGATTTATGAATTTCCTCCCAAATCACTCCAAGCGCAGCACGTTAGTCACATTGTGTGCACATCTTGTTATCAGTTTAAAAAAAAAAACTACCGAGAAAGCATAAAGTAAACCCGCATGAAAAGATAAAATCCAATGACCAACTTCCCTACAACGCTCCCTCCCAGAACAGCTTACCCATCGCCGT
Organism: Anopheles christyi; assembly: GCA_000349165.1. Lineage (NCBI taxonomy): Eukaryota > Metazoa > Arthropoda > Insecta > Diptera > Culicidae > Anopheles > Anopheles christyi. Next base: position 6,071 of record KB697372.1, read on the forward strand.
TGATATCTGCCGAGGCGAGTGTACTGCCAAAGCCCGATCCGAACTGTTCACCGCGCAGCGACACTACATGATCGAAGGGGTTCTTCTTGTACCGATTGGTAAAGATTACGACCTCCCCGTTGCCCTGGGCTGCCCTCGGTGCACCACCGGCGTATGCCATGTACTCGCCGAAAAAGCGACCCCCGGTAACGGCCATCCCAAGGTAGCTGTAGTTCGGTACCGGCGAGTGTAGATTGTCGTGTGGTGCAAAGTACTGGAACTTGTCGCGCGACAGAAAGCCACCCTCGATCGCGACGGTAAACAGTGTGCCCTTCCACGTCATCGCACCGGGCGTCCCGATGATGGCGGTACCGTCCGGCAGTACCGCACCGGACGTACCGGACTGGCAGAACGCGTACTGCTGATGCTCGCGCTCGATCGAACGGCCCCGGCACACCTCGACCGCAAAGCCGAACGAAAAGTCCTCGTTCAGCACGTAGCAAACGCCTTGGCCGAGATACAGGCCGGGCGATCCCGGCCTGGATGGTGCATACGCCACCGACTGAGGGTTGTTGATTTTAATGTATCGATGCGCGCACACAAAGATCTACAAACGGAGGAGATGGAAGCAGAAGCGTGTTAGAAATACATTTAGGGCGCTCGACTGTACGTTTGTGTGACGGTCCCTCCCTACCTTGTTCTCCTGTCCACCCGTTTCCACCGTTACGCCCATCCACTGATTGTTTTTGATTTCTTCCACACCGGGCGGTTCCAGGCGCAGCTCCCCATCGCTCAGAAAATCCTCATCATCAATATCATCCGCTAGAACGGAGGGAGAGAGCCAGAGATTAGTAACCCTTCGTTTAGTTCATTCTAAACACGAACCGTGCTATTATACGGGTTGCATTAGTGCAGGCAAAATCAATCAAAAGACAATCAAAAAAACAACAACGGTAAATTAAACTATCATAAGTGTACGAAACAGTTGCAAAACCAAATGCACAAGCACTTTCTACAGGCGAGGGAGATAAAAACACAATGCAGCACATCGTCGACGTGCGGACACGAATGCACGAACATGAAGCATTCATAATAAGAAAATGCCACAACTTATATTATTGAACGATGCTAATGCATACCAGACTATGTAAAATTATGATACGAAATACCAAAACATAATAATAATACGAAATAATTTAGTCGCAGTATGGTACAAAACAAAAACGAAAGATTCATGCCAAAGGAGTTAAAATGCAAATGAATATAAATTAATTTGTTTTACTGAATTCCGTACAATCAATTCGAGCAAGTCCAATGATACAGGGCATGCGTGGGTGGGTGGAATTGAAAAAAAAAGCGCATTTCACAGAAAAAATAACAGATAAAAACCAAACACCAAACCAATCTCAATTTGACCAAGCCTACTCACTATCAAAACTCGCGCACTAGGAGTGCCGCCAGAAGGTTGGGAAAATGCCCTTAATCAATAACAGCCCTTTTTGTAAGATCTAAGCGCATTGCGAAGAACCACACAAAAAAAAACGATCGCCAATATGCAGCTGTATCTCATTAACATGGTGAAGGAAACGTAAGCATTGGACGGAATAAGCGATGGATGATTTTTTTATCGAGCTTACGAACGGGCCATGCGGCGACTTAAAAAGCAAACATCAATGCAACGACCAACTATTTGCACATCCGGACGCACACACTAATTTGTATGTTTTGTAAATAAGATTGGCGATAAAGAAAAATGTGTGTTGTATGTGGCAACGATATATTAAGTGTATTTAGAACGCATGGAGTTGGTTTCTGTGTATTGCGAAAGAAAGAATGGAGAGAGAGAGAGAGAGATAAAATACAACATAAACAATTAATCATTCCAGGTAATGTATAGACGAACGAAGAGAAATTAAAAAAAGAAATACAAAAATAAAGAACAATCGTGTGGATGCAAGACCATACAATGGATAGAGAGCATGAAACTAGCAAATGACATCAAAAAACGAGCTTCTTACACTTACACTTACGGTACGCTTTGCGAAAGGGAAGGTACGTTCCGGTTTGTGCTTGGGTGACAAGAGGGAGAAAAATAGGAGGAATAAAGAAAATGGGGGTTTTTGTTTTACACATAAAGTAATCGGTAGCAAAGTGATAAAAAAAAACACAACCCTAATTATGTTCGGTACCGATGGGGAAACATAAACAATCGCTATGAATCTAAGATCAAGCGTGGAGAGGTGCTGCAATATGTGTCAGCTAATACTAGTGGGTGAGAATGAGAGAGAAAGAGAGACCCTGCTTACCGATGGCAGAACCGTGTACGAAATACCGTGCAGCCCCTCATTGGGACATTCCTTTTACGGTCGCCCGAAATCGTAATTAAAATAAAACCCCTGCTGCCGGGGTTTTTGCAGGCGCGGTTGAAGGTGCGCGAAAGATCTTGATGTGGAAGGGGAGGAGGGAAGTGGAAAGTGTAAACATTAAACCGTCTCACCACACCAACAACAGACCAAAATGTGTTGATCGTTATGGTTTTGTTTTATGAAACTCGTCGTAAAAAAACGGGAGAAGAATGCGAAGAGGCGAGTGATCGTTTTTCGCATGCAAAACAAATATCTCACGTACAGTGGGGTACAAGTGAGTAGAAAATAAAAATATGTGATAGAATGGGCTACCGATGCTCGCACCGAAATGCAGCATACAGATGAAGCGTTCCGTAACGATCTGCTGGCGACGAGAGCTATGGGTATAGTAGCTTTAACCGGATTTGTTATATATAAATAATTGCTGGCAAACGACAATAAAATAATACCAGCACAGGGAGGGAGGGAGGTTGAAGCATACTAATAATGACACCGCATTCTCCCTCTTCTCGCTGGTGGTATGGTATGTTTGTGTTGTGGTTGTGGCACAGGGGAAGGTAGTAGAATCGAACGGCTGCAAGACATCTGGAAATAATCTGTACAGCATTACGGTTGAAGATGAGTTACACCGTTTTGTTCTGGCTTTTGTGCTGTTGATGCTGCCTGCCGCTCCTTCGCTACTTCCTATTTTTGGCCGGTTCTGGCGATTAACCGATGAGATCATCCCGTCCGGCGTCAAGTGGATATATGAAACGTTTCCCTCCGGACGGATATAGCCACAATGCATCATCTTTCGCTGGCGCACTGTTTTTTTTTTTTTGTTTTGTAATATTCTCGGACCCTTAATGATTCTCAGTCCGAGTGGCTGTTGTGTGCCCATCCGAATGGAATTATTGTTATCCAACTGGGGAGGTGGCTTTGCTTCGTGCTTATTTTTTCACTTAATATCTTCTGCTACAGCTGGCAGACATGGTGTTATCGATACACACTGCACAATTTGATTGCTGGTTTGAATGTTGCAAGGCATGGAGTTGAAGGTTTCTTTTATTGCTTCACGGGTCAGCGCTGTTGACCCTTTTTCGAAGGGAACGCTTGTGTATTGCTGCTGCTGGAACTAACACTTTACGCTGAAGTTGAATATATTTAGCTATAAAATTCGATGAGTGTTAAATGATTATATGCTCGAGTGTGTGTCTGAACTGGGAGGAAAAAAGCACACATGGATCGACACTAGACTTTCCACATTCTCGTTCCTACAATAAAAACTAAAAATCAATGCGTCCATCACCGGCTCTAAAAGCTTCACCAATAAAATAAAACACTCTCCCAACTATACCACGAACCAATAAAAAAAAAACAGCCCTAATCCCTATCCTCCCTTTTGCTAAATTCCCGCTATCCAAGCAAAAAGTGAGAGAAGGAGAGAACGGTTCACCCATTCACTTACTCCGGTGGCCATCGGTAATGACCTGTGTGCAGTCGTCCTGCGCCAGCGTAATCGGACACCGGAACAGTGCCCCCGAGTGGTTTGTGCCGGGCTGCAGATTCTGCCCGAGCGGTGCGCCCACCAGCATCCTATGCGATCCCAAAACAAGTTTTGATGAAGGGTTGTTGTTTTTTTTTTTTTATTTTGCACCAACACAGAGGGCCATAAAGCAAAGGATGAGGAGGAAGAAGAAAAAAGAAGAAAGAGAACAAAAAAAACGAGTTAGCGCGTGTCTTCACTCGTTCGCTACACACACACACACACACACCAGCCCAAGATACGGCCCCTTTTATGCTGCAGCAAGGGGGCGTTCTGGTGGTGGTGGATTTGCATTTCACCATCGCCCATCTTTAGCCCTCACTTACCA
>KB697373.1:0-10252 GCA_000349165.1 Anopheles christyi
TGATTTTCAGAGAGTGACTTAATTCCCGGGCTGGGAACGTTTATTGCCTGCTTGGCACTTCCGCTGGAAATGGGCATCCTGTTCGGTGTGGGACTGAACGTGGTGTTTATTCTGTATCACGCTGCCCGACCAAAGATTTCCGTTGAACGTTTAACGGTGAGTGGTTTAAAAATGCTTCGCCAATTGTTTTTTTTTTTGCTTTACTAATTAATGGCCTTTTTGTTTGTTTGCGTACTCCCTTCCCGTTTTAGAGCCCTGGTGGTGCAGAATATTTGATCATTACGCCCGACCGGTGCCTAATCTTCCCCTCGGTCGACTACGTCCGCAATCTGGTGACGAAACAATCCATCCGCCAGTCGCTGCCGGTCGTAATCGACTGTTCGCACGTGTACGGTGCCGACTATACTGCCGCTACCGTTATCGATAGCATAACGCAAGACTTTGCGCGACGTGATCAGCCATTGTTTTTCTACAACCTTAAGCCGAGCGTGTGCGCAATTTTCGAAGGGCTGTCGCCGGCCGACTTTGTCGTGTACTACCGTGAGGAGCATCTGGACGATCTGCTCAAGCAGCGTGCCTATAAACCAAAGGAAGTGATTAGCGCCTAATGCGCCTGTGCATCATGGCAATGGTGGAGTGAGAAACGATAGCGATCATTGAGGGGGGAAGGGATCCAGTATTGTTGTCCAACTATTTGAGAACAGTATTAAGCAAAGTGAAACGATAGTAAGTGCCAGATGGTTACCATCATGCGTCACCAACGCGTCCACCATTCGAAACTATTCCTATAGGTACGTTCCGTGAGTGAAGACATTCCATTTTTTTGAATACATCAGAGATGCATGGAAATCATATACAAGCGTGATTGAACGAAGCCACACGGTTAAAGGTGCAAAAGTATGATATGGGTCTTAATATTTCGGAACAAACGGTACCGACTTTTGAGGTGAATCAACGAATGTATAGGTCCTACGATGTAGGTATTATTATTATTTAAAAAAAACACGGCAACAAACGTGCGTGTGGAAGATGCGTTAACATTATTATTTAATTATTAGTATCACGAACATGTTCCAAGATTGGTTAGAGTTTAGCGAGTAAGGGCACACATGTTTTAGTATGGCCTAATAACGTATTGGCAGCAATTGGCGGCAGTAAAACAGCAATTGGCGTCCGACGAATACAAGTACTTAGTACCGAACATTAGAGGTATCTTGTTCTACGATTCTGAACACTAATAAAACGATCGAATAGAAAATGATACGGATTTGTTTAATTTATTCATGTTTTTTATTTGTGGTGGCACAACACTCAAATGGTAAATGTGTTAGCCCATGCAATATCTGGTTTGAACCGTTTCCTTCCTCTGCTTCGTGGACTGACTATATGAGATCCTGCACGAGGTGTCTAGTTTGTACGAGAACAGTAGAAGAAGAATTTCAGGGTTTGTTGTTAAAAATTGTAGGCTTGGGGCATAGCACAAACATAAAATTTATTTCAACCGTTCGTGGAGCATATATAACTGTGAAATATTTCAGACATAAAATATTTCATCAGCAGGAGATATTGTTGCTTTTTATTTAACTACATACACTTAATACATTTGTGGAAAGTATAAAATTTCTTATTATTTAATCAACTTCAATAGAAGTTTATTCCACAACTAGTATAGATAACAGTCAATAATCCGATACAACGAATAAGGTCGCCAATCATGTAAACGAATTCGATTTTGAACATGAATTGCACTGACAGCTATTTCGCTCCAGAGCTGTCAGATTGCACTCGATGAACCGACCCGATCTTAAACGTCACTTTACATCAATAACAATTTGTAAACAACGTGCAACGTGCTATCGATTCGAACCCTCGCGCTTCGTGTTTGCTTTAAAAGCTTCATTTTTTAGTTATTTAGCTACACAACACTTCAACAGCAACTATGAAACGCCTATCGGAACAGCAAACAAAAGTTTTGTTTGAAAAGTTATCAAAATAGTAAGTATTTGTGGCTGAAGCCGTATGGTGCCGCATGCCGGCAGGAATGTCATTAAACGTTTTGCTGTACATTTCCCAGCATTGGAACGAACGTGAAGCTACTGATAGACCGAACCGATGGTACGTACTGCTTTCGGGAGATGAAATCCCGCGTCTACTACATGTCGGAGAAAATTCTAAAGCTCGCCGAGACGGTACCGAAAGAACACATGGTCTCGGTAGGGACGTGTTTCGGCAAGTTTACCAAGGGCAACAAGTTCATCCTGCACATAACGGCGCTCGCGTACCTAGCACCTTACGCACAGTACAAAATCTGGCTAAAGCCAGCCGCCGAGCAGCAGTTCCTGTACGGCAACAATGTGTCGAAATCCGGTATGGGCCGTATCACGGAAAACACCCCCGTGTACCAGGGCGTGATCGTAATGTCGATGAGCGATGTGCCGCTCGGGTTCGGCGTGGCTGCCAAATCCACCAACGACTGTAAGCTGGCCGATCCGCTCGTGACGGTGTGTTTCCATCAAGCGGACATAGGAGAATACATTCGATCGGAAGAAAATCTAATCTAGGTGGGAAATAATAAATGTTGAAAAAAAAAACATTGCGTTCCATGCGTTTTGAAATATTTCACCCAGCGCTGGAGGGAAAATTATTGCAGTCGCCGTAGGTAAAGTGACAGTTGGTAATGTTTTGATTCTAGGAGGGGCGGTATATAGGTTGCTGGCCGCAAAACCTGTCCATCTCTGGTCGTACTTGCTTTGCTCGTCTGTCCCACAGAAAAGCACACTGCAAAAAGTAAAGTTCTCGCAATTGAAGACTCTTCCCTACGGTGGTTCCAAAGTCCAATCGTGCATCGTGGTGCGTTTGGTGCCGTGCGTGTTGCGTGTAGGGATAGCGCTGTGCCGTAGAAAGTGGAACGAAAGACGCGTTTGGAAAGGGGACCTCTCTGGTGTCACAAACCGGGGTCGTTGCACTACGCATGTAAACATTGTAGTTGGTGCATCTAATCAACTAGTGTAATAGCTCTCGATAAACACCTAGACGAAGCGGGGAAATGAATCGTGAAAGCATCTACTATCTAGCGGAGGGTAGCACGGAAAGTACCTTCTGCTACGATGAGGATCGGCCCCGGCTTCCGCTGCCCAAGCTGGACCACACGCTGAAACGCTACCTGGAATCGCTGAAACCGTTCGGGACGGCCGAAGAGCTGGAGAATACGAAAAAAATCATCGAGACCTTTCGCAAGGGCGTTGGAGCGAAGCTGCAGACAATTCTGGAAGAGAAGGCAGCGAAGGAAAAAAATTGGGTGAGCATGATTATGTGTGTGTGTGTGTATTATCATTCACATGAGGGCTGGAGCGCTTCAATATACCACAGGCCGGTTATTATCTCGTCCGCAAAGCGAAAGTCATATATTTCAGAATATTTAATCAGGCAAAGATAAAGAATGGAAACGAATGAACGTAACGCACCACTACCACACGGGGAGTAAAGTTCACTATCGGTATCAAACTCTGTGCACAACCGCTCGATCCCGTCCAATCACTGTACCATCACTGGGCGGACCGGAATGTTTAAGCAACCGATCGATCCAGTAGGCGGCTGCATAATTCCGTTGCCTTAGCAGCAGGTTACGGTAGTTATGTAGCCGAGCCCGTAGCATCGGAGGAGCTCGGAATGGTCCGTCTCCGTTCTGTTGCATCATGTTGTGCAAAATTTCGAATCGCAGCTCGTTTGGAATGCTGTCCGGGATTCGGCTGGTCGAGTCCGTTTCGCTGTAGCCTCCGTAAGTGAGTACGCCACCGCTATCATTCAGCATGGCTACAAATGTTTCCTTCAGCGCTTGCTGTGCCTGCTGCTGCACGTTCGGGTCCTCGAACTGGACCAAGAATCGGACGATGTTGTCCTGCGATGGAAGTAAGCTTTCGAACGAGTCCTTACATTCGGTAGAAAGGTCATCTAAAGGCTTTCTGAAATCAACCGTGGATATGCAATCGGCGAGGACCGTACTGTCGGTGTTAAGATCGATCTGTTGGGTACTCGCGATGCTCGTACAAAACGCTAAAACAATGAAGCACCACATGCTGTGTCCCATTTCGATTCACGATTTCGTACTGAACAAGACAATTTTGATGACTATATTGCCTGCTTGCTCTGTCACAGTCCGTCTGTACAAAGGCTCTCAGGGCACTCGTATAGGTTCTGATAAGACATTAGATAACTATCTACACCCGTTCTGCCCGACCGATACCGGGCGTTTGTGGAGAGATTTTTTGTGTCTTGTGATTGTTTGCACTAATGACCATGGAAAAACCGAACCGTCTCCCGGTTCTGTAAACAACCGCAACCAACCAAGAACCATACATTTAGTTTACCAGCTTCGATGATTCACATCCGGAAGTCATGTGAATGTGCGCAAACTAAGATACAACCATCATCAGTGTTGACAAGCACAGAAACAGAAAGAATTTATCTAATGGAAATGTTTGCTTGCGCAAAGATATGGTTAAAGAAGTTTTTTAAGTATAAAAAGATGCTTCCCGCGAACGGTTGAAGCACATTGTGAAGTGTATACAGCGTGAAACAGGTAGAAGCAATCATGAAGTTCCTCATCGTACTAGCATTGGTAGCCGTCGGAGTGTCGGCAATGCCCCGTCCGCACGGTGACGCTCGGGATAAGCTGCGCGAATATCTTGCCCTCGTGCCGGAAGACATCCGGGCCGAGCTGATGACGGCCATCCGCAACCACGAGCAACCGTCCGATGCATTCTTCGAAAAGGTGCGCGAGCAGATGCTGACACAGCTGGAAGAGAACAAGCAGTTCCGTGAGTTTGCTGAGCAGAAGTACGCCAAGTTCTTGGACATGCTGACGCCGGAGCTGCGCGAAGAGGTCGACGCGTTGATGCAGAACTGGATCCGGAACGGTGGTGTACCGCATGCGAATGAGGAGCTGCGTGAAAAGATGCAGCAACACTTCCAGCAGCTGAAACAGTCCCATTTCGAACAGCTTCTGGCGAAATTGTCGCCGGCACTGCGCGAACAGGTGCAGGGCGTACTGAGCCAGGCTGGACAGGGACGTCCTCAGTTCAACGATGAGCAACGTGCAGCCATCCGTGAGCACTTCATGAAGCACCCACGGCCACAGATCCACTGATGGTACAGTTGTTCCCCTGTAAGGTTTGGGATGGTGGTGCAATGCGTTATTAATGCAGATCAGGACTAAATGCGCAAATTTGAATGGATGAAAAAAAAAAGGGAAAAGATTTGTTTCATTTGAATGTATTCGATTGTTTTCGTTTATTTGTTAAAAAGAAGAGAAAATTAATTACGAGCCAATTTGGGTTTCAAACATAATATTATTTTAAAACATGACAGTTTTGCTCATAAAAATTTCCACTGATGCTACGGTTGTTCTCCACAGGTCGATAAATGGTGGGAAGACTACGCGTACTGTACGCTCCGAATGGCGTTAATTCCGTACTGCGTCATGGTTCAACCATTGCTACTCGACGCCGTCGGACTCGCAGCCGTTCCGGAAAACTTTCTCAAAGGTCCCGCGACCTGTTTGCATCACAATATGGTATTCTGGAAGCTGCTGCGCACCGAGCGGCTTCGTCCCATCGCTAGCGCCGACAAGAAGAACGTTTTTTCAGCCGATTTGTACCGCCGGCTGTACAACACCGCCCGCACGCCCGGCATCGAGATGGATAAGGTGGAAAGTCACTTCCGCACGGAGCGAGAAGGACCATGCCCGTCCCATATCATCGTACTGTACGGGGGACGTATTTTTAAAATTCCCGGCCTGGACGCTAAAGGAGATCCGCTCAGCCCGCAGGACTTTCTGTTCACCCTGCAGCAGATCCAGGTGAAGGTGGAGAACGAACAGGTCCAGCATGCCGGTGTACCAGTGCTTACGAACGATGATCGTACGAATTGGGCCCGTAATCGGCAGCATTTGATCGAACTTTCCGCACGCAACAAAACGATGGTGCGAGAGATTGAGGAAGCAGTGGCGCTAATGATACTGGACACGCACTGTCCGCAGAACTTTTCTGATCTAGCCCAACTTGCCCTCACAGGCGACATACACTCGAAATGGACGGACAAGAGCTGCGGAACGATTGCGTTCAAGAACGGACAGATGGGTTGCTATGGTGAGCACTGCTGCTACGATGGTTCGATCTCGATGTCGATCAGTCTGTACGTGATGATGAGCATCGCGGAGGAAGGCGTTCCGGATTGGGACGTACCGGCGGAGAATTTAATCCTTCCCGAAGAACTCGTGCTCGATTTGGACGATACGCTGCGGGAGGAAATTGCACGCATGGAGAAAGCAGCTGACGAAATGGTAAGTTAATGTAAAGCTATGTGTTTTAATGGCAACATCTAACAGGGACTTTTTTTTTAGCAAAACTGCGTCGTCGTGTCAATGGATCAGTTCCAGGATTACGGGAAAGCATTTATGAAACAGCACAAAATACACCCGGATGCGTACGTGCAGACGGCACTGTTGCTGACGTACTACCGGCTGCATGGTACGTTCGCGCCCACGTACGAAACGGCCATGATGCGACAGTATTACAAGGGACGCACCGAAACCTGTCGTTCGTGCAGCATCGAATCGGTCCGGTTTATAGAGGCAATGGAAAGCGCTACTACGAGCGATGCCGATAAAGCGAAGCTTTTCAAAGTGGCCGCCAACAGGCAGATGGAGCTGATGAACGAAGCGCGCAAGGGCAACGGCATCGATCGGCATCTGTTTGGGTTGTGGTGTGCGGCGTACGACAACGGCATACCCATACCGGAGCTGTACGATGATCCACTGTACAGCCGGAGCGGTGGGGGCGGTAATTTCATCCTTTCCACCAGCACGCTCGGCTACACGATCAACTGCGGGTACGTGGCGCCGATGTGTGCGGACGGGTACGGATGCTTCTACACCATGCTGGAGGATTGCATTTGGGCCATCTTTTCGGCGTACCGTGACAGCACGGTCACTAGCGGCCACAAGTTCCAGCAAACATTCCACCAGGTGATGGGTGATTTGAAAAATCTGCTCGAACGAAGTGATTTAACGAACAAGCTTTAATGTAAGATGGATTAGATCCAGCTGGACCAGTGCAATGGTTAATTTTTTGTTCTGTTTATTAAGGGGTTGTAGGCTGGAAAGTGAACAGGACGAGGTGTAGGCCAATATTGTGTTTTTTTTTTTATTCTTCGTACAAACAAAAGCAGACCAAAGGTCAAAAGGGTGTTGTGGTTATATCGGTACTGTTGTATTCATCACATTAAAGTGTCAAACGCACAATCTAATAGTATTGTAGTGTTTTCTCATCAAAATAGATATCACAAATGATGGCCAGTATTCTGGGGCACTTCTGGGTATTTCAAACTGGCACTAGAGAGGACGATCTAAGACTCGAGAACAAACTGCCGCGACGGTCGAAGCAGGGACTATACCGTACCTTTATAGTTCCAGTACTAACATACGCCTCTGAGACATGGAGTCTGTTCAAATATGACGAAAACCTCTAGGCCGCGTTCAAGAGGAAGATGCTCAGAAGGATATGTGTGGAATGACAATGAAGGAGCCGCTACAACGAAGAGCTACGACGACCTCAGTGTTGTGTAGCGCGTCAAGCTCACCAGGCTCCAGAGGGTTGCCATATGGCCGTTCACAAGGACAGAGGGGGCGTAGTGGGCCCAAATTGAGGTGACAAGATGGCGTAGAGGCTTCCGCCATCAAGGCCGGGATAACTGATTGGCAGAAGAAGGCACGAGACCGTGAGCGGTTTCGGGGGCTCCAGCAGCAGGCCAACACCACGACTCTCTCAGTATTTTCTTTAAATGAGTGCATAATTCATCGTTATTCAGAAGCTGCATTTATCAATTGGCTTAACTCATTGCACGTGATTTGCTGTGTTGGCGGTTTGGTACGTTTCCCAAAAATAGAGTCCATTTTTTATTTGTAATTGTTCTCCCACTTATCATCGCACCAAAAGTTGCTTGGTGACAAGACGTAATTAAATACAATAACCAAAACTTTATCATCTCGCGCCTGCAGCTACTACTTTCTATCTGTTATGGTAATCGGCGTGTGATGCAACAATGGACATGGCTTCACGTGATGGATGACCGGACAGTGACTCACACTGCTCCGGCTCCACCTGGTGCACCGTGATAAGAGATGTTATGCTAATTGGCCGAAACGGAAAAAATTGATTCATGCGACGAAGAAGGACCTTGATCTCGCTCGCGCTGTTCGATATCTTTTCCACGCAGCGTTGCTACGGTTGATAAGAACTGTCGGATGGCGTATAAAAGTCATTCTGCTGCAGGGCGAACAATGTAGTGTGTTAGACAAACTTGTCGAATCCAACGCAAGATGAAGGCACCAACGGTTCTATTGCTGCTCGTGGCCAGTAGCTGCTGCATTGCATCGCCCTTTCCCCAGGGACGCTCCGAAGTAATCCCGGAGGAGACGCTCGACCTAGTGTACGACTCGTTCGTGACCGTGTTCCGCACTGTGCAGGCCACCTACCCGCCGGAGCTGCTGCAGGAAATTGCCACCGAGCTGCTCGCTACCGGTGGCCGCTTCCAGTTCTCGGAGGGCCTGACCGCACAGCTGGACGAGAAGAATGGTGAGGTGCGTGCCAATCTGAAGTTCGCGCTGGAGGAAATTGCCATCACTGCCGCTGGGCTGGACGGAGCGGACGAGCTGGTCATGAGCAAGGTGCACGACTATCTGGACTATGCCGTGGATGTGCTGGTAGGCTCGGTACCGATGGACGTTGTTGAGGCCCTCGTTGTGGAGGTGCTGGAAAAGCAAGGATCGTTCGATTTCACCCCGGAGCTGGAATCGATGCTGGGCGAAGCGCTCGCTGCCGCCAAGGTGGAACTGCGCAAGGTGATCGATTACGAGTTCGAGCTGTTCGAGGATCTGATCGCGCTTGACGAGGAGACCCGTGCCCTGATCTATCAGGGGATCGATTATATGGCCGACGAAACGTACCAAGCGATCCCGTGGAAGCTGCTGGAAGACATCGTGTACGAGGTGATCGAGAATGAGGGTGTGATCGATCTGTCCGACGAGCTGAACGAGCGCATCGAGGAAACGCTGGAATCGTTGCGTCAGAAGCTGCGGGAAGTGCTCGAATCGCTCGATGCCCTGCTCACTCCGAAGTAGGTTGCCCGCGTCGTGTCGGATGAGGATGAGGATGAGTGGTTTTTCCAGCTGAAAGACATCCTGGACAAGGCTACCGATCTGTGGGAATAGAAATGTTTGAACGAACTGGTTCGGAGCAATAAATAAACAAACACACTCATACTCTGAACTGAAAAAAAAAAACATTATTTTATTGTTTCTTTACTAGCTTAGGGAATAGCTTTCTCAGCGCATCTTCAATATCGATCTGCTGTTTCGGTTGCGATTGGGCTCCTTTTTCGTCCGTACCCGGTGAAACGGTGGATGGTGCATTCGTATCCTCGATCGCTTGACTTAGCTGACGGAAAAGCTCCACATCTCCCGTAGAGGATAGTAGCAAGGCAAGAATGTTCACATAGTCCTGCTTGATTTCGTTCTGTATGTTCGCCGTCACGTTAACGTTCACGTTCACCAGATCACCGATCGTGTTGCCCGAGATGGTAATCGGATCACCGGCGGCCATCACCGTGCAGACGGCGAAGCTTACAAGCAGCAGGGAAACAATTCTACCACGGTTCATGTTGATGCAGTGCTGCGGAACGCTTCGACACTAGTCTCTTTTATATTGTAGATACTGAAAAAAGAAGCTCTGCACTGGTCACGTAACTAAGGAGGCTAAGTGGCCGCTTCTATGCTGGAATTGAATTTGCATCTCTTGTTGAGAAGGATGACAGCATAATCTTGACACCTTGTCTACCTTTCCGATGTTCCTTGTGGGCGTCTTGCATAGGCAAGACAAGACAATGTGTGCAACCTTGGCAATAGTTTCATCACACTCGTTATCATGATAGGGAGCGTGAAAGAGTGCGGAACATGTGGCAGGGTGGGCCATTGTTTTTGGCGCATGTTATCAGTATGGTCAAGAAACGTGATTAAAACGAATAACCTACTTCATTATGCAACATGCAGGGTCTGTTTTGGCTTCGTTTAGAAGGAGGCTCCGGGAAGTGTGGATGTGGCGAAGAATGAAATAAATTGGAGAGATAACTCATGAAAAAACAAAAATACCAAAATGCTCTAAGACCGACCAAGAGCCAAAGAAGAAGAAGAAGAAGA
>KB697374.1:0-10268 GCA_000349165.1 Anopheles christyi
CTTGGTGGAAGTTGACACAGGAGTCATCGAGGTGGTCGTATCGGAATCGCTCACAAAGTAACCAACAGTCGTGAAACTTCCTCCGACACGGATGCTCTCCGGTAAGAAGTCTTCAGGCTGAGGACCTTCCTCGGTTTGCGGTCTTTTGCGGGTTCCAGAGTTTGCGCGAGTGTTTTGCTGAGAGGTTCTTAGACGCGACGACTCATCCTGTCGATCACGATTTTCATTTACTTTCTTCTTATCTCCCGTTCCGTTGTTAGTGTTTGTTTGTGCTGCACTTTCCAATTTCTTGCGAGGATTCTCATACTTTAGCAACAGATAGATTTCCTCGTTTTGCTCCACAGCCGACTTTGGGATCGATTTTAACACCTTGCCCGGAGGCTTCACCGTTGTTGCTGCTGTTTCATTTTCGGTGGTGGCGGCGGTGGTAGACGTCGTTGTTGATTCGGTTGCAAACAACACTGGTCCTCGCTCTCGCAGCTGAGGAGTATTGTAAAAGTCTTGTGCACTGATCGGTTTCACAATGGCCTCCTGTTCTAGGGCTGCCTCCTCCGGCGCGTAGTACTCTACCGACTGGTACGACAAGACACGATTCTGACCGCGTCCCTGGCTGCTCTGGAAAATGTTTGCCTGCAGGGGTGACTCCTCCAGCCCCGGGGACACGGCATTAAAGTCAATGCTCTTGATCGGTTTCACGCTCGGAGACACTTCACTTTGTACCGTTGGTTTGGAGGCGGCTAGCGTTGTGGAGATTCGCTCACCACCAGCACCATCCGCACTACCTTTGCCACCTTTCACGGTGGTCCCAGCACTGCCCCGTTCTGTGTTCACCGCACCAAAGAACTGTTCATTGCGCTGCTGGACATTTTCTTTACTCGCACTTCCGGGGGCAATCGTGGGCGCTAGCGGTACCGAGCGCGACGTGCCCTCACGGTCCGCATTCACATGAAGCTGGTGGACGGCAAACGTGCCGTGCTTGATATTGATCTCATACTCGTCTTTCTTCAGTGCACTCCCGGTGGAAACCAGCAGTGTGGCGAAGCACAGTATGACCACCACCAGCTGGAACCAGATACAGAAAAGGGATTTCTTAAGATCACTGACGACGTCGCGCTCGCGCAAACCACTGAAACTCACCTTAAACATTGCGAGCGAGTCTCTAAGGAAGAAGGGACACTGTGGGCGCTTCGTTTTTCCGTTCCTTCTTTCACCGCGAGCCCACCAAACAAAACAGAACGCTAGTGTGTGCCCTTCTTCTTAAAACTACGACTACTACCGCGTTAATGGCTATCAGTGGACTGACCACTTTCTTCACTTTCGCTCAAGGTATTTATAAGCTCAGTCACTGTTTGGTGTTTGGTCCGCTGCTGTGTGTGCATTATGTGTGCATTTGAATGCATCCATAATGGGGAGGGAGGGGGCGTGGGTGAGTTTTATGTGTTTAATCGGTACCGAAGCACCTACGTACGATGCGTAATCGAATTGAAGTGCAAGCAGGAAATTTGCACTACACTACTGCCCGGTTTTGCTCATCGTTCCGGGCTGTCGGTGAGCTGTCGTAGTCTATGAACATGTATACGATTCTCCCATTCTTCTGCTTGATTTTGCAAAGCGTCGAGGAATGTACTGGACAATGGTTCAGCGGCCAGGGGATTAAAACCGAGCAGGCCTAGTCGAAATTACCTCCAAAAAGGTTCCAAAATTAGGAACCATCAGAGCAGTAGGTTCGTGACCGATGAGTAAGTGCCTTTTAAATGCAATAATCAATTGCGTGATCGAGCCTGTCCGGGCGGGGGTGTTTGTTCACAAGAGGACAAGCCGACTAGCCGAGTAAAATAAAAATAGCATAATAATTAATAGTCGATGAGCAGTCAACCACAACGGCTAGACTGGTGAGTTGTAGCAAATAGTTTAAAGTAATGTGCGAAAAATGTGTTGTTGGTCATATTTAGCGCTGATTTAGGCCATTATGGCAGGACATGATCAATCAAGCATTGAAGCAAAGAATAAAAAAGGTTAATTTATTACTAAAATATTCCCTCTGATATCTTTCATATTGTAGCGAGTTTGCAGCGTCTTTTATTTACTGGAAATAACAAGCCAGTAATAATGAAACGGATACAAAAATAATCTGTGTCTCACGAACAAATCTAACTGTTTCATGGAAACACCTGTATTATCCCGAAGGTAAATAAGAAGCCCGGAAAATCCAAACCATCTGGATATTGTCTGCTGCTCGTGACTCAGTGATCAGCTCACAAGGCTCTTTTAGAACGACGTGTTCAGACCGACTTCAACTGGCATCTGCCATAGAACTTCGTACGAGAGGTCAACCCTTAACCGGACGTTGGATGTAACTGGCCTCCAGCTTGCTTTGCCATCATTACAATTACCTTGACACCGGAACGGTGGCTTGTGTCTCTCCGTCATTCCGATCCGCATTCAGCGTGTCACTAGAAACTGGAACGCGCCAAGTGACTGAAGATGAATGATTGTTTAACCAAGCGCGTCCGTTGTACTCGCGTCCGTTCGAGGATGGTTCGAGTGATTGAAAAGCGGCTTTGCCGCTCTGTCAATAGAGTGTCAATCGGGGTAAGCTGCTCGAAAGATGGGTGAGTGTGGTTTTGGCTTGTGAGTGATCGCTTTGTGCGACAAGTTCAGCGGCTGTTGTACCATTTGCGTCAAGCCTTTGACCACGAACTTGGCGATCAAGGGCTCGATCGGAGAGCTGATGGTACAGCACAACCACCGTATAATTAGCACTGCAGGTTCTCCTTTTTTGCCAACTGTTGAAGCAGTTGTTTGCTAATCCCGCCTGCTCCATCCACAACACCAAACAACGGACCGCAAGCTGACCGCAAAAATATGATGCCAACGGGTGCCAGCGAGTGACTAGAACTTCCCCAAGGTAGTGCGCAATTAGTCTGATTAATGAAAGTAGACAGCGTCCATAGCGGGGCTCCTAAAGGCCAACGGACTGCCGGAGAAGATGACAAGGTACGACATCGACTGTCAAGGTGACCTTCGAGATTTAGATCAAAACACTCAGTTGCCGGAAGGTTTTCAGAGTAACACGAGAAGAGCAGAGTAGGGGTTTTGTTCTCTAGTTATCATTCACTCTCTTTGCTCTCTTTGTTAAGAACTTCGCTTAGAATGACGCAGTATAAAATAAAGACGCTCTGGCATATGCCATTTTCCGCCCGCGCATCAATACCGGTTTAGTACTGCAAATCACATACCTTTGCGAAAAAAACATTCAAAGCTCGAGTCTACGGCCGTCGGCCCAAAACCGTTTACAAATCGCATGTAACCGTTCACACACTTTTCCTTTCCCGAGCGGTGCGATTCCGCACTCGAGCTAAGGACTGCAAAACGCAACCATGGCCACTGCCGACACCTTCTCGGGAGGACCACTTGACATTCGTGTTGTGTGGTGCTAAACAGCTGATTTTACAACCCCTGTGAGAAGAAGATACAGTTTAGAGAGGGAAAGAAAAGGTGATTGCAGCTTGCAACACCCACCCGGTACGGTGCCAGGCAGTTTGAAAGTAATCACACGAGAGAGATGAGCGTTCGTGATGTAGTCATTCCAGGAGGGGTTGTTCTGTATAATTCTATGTAAAGCTATAATTTTCGTAGAACGGTGATGTTGAAAGCTTATTACATTATGCAGCCCGCAGCATTAATGAAAAAAGAAGATTTTATGAAATTTATTTTAAATCTTGATTGCATCGGTGTGTCATAAAATACACAGATCATGATGTAGCTATGAAACGAATTAAAATATGATGGTTTGGAAAATTAATCTAACATGTTTGTGAGCCACCTTGCTAAACCCGTGATGTGCGCTATTTAAATGTAAATACGGGCATTTGTCCTTCTGTTTTAAATTGAGTGTTTAATTAAATCTAAATTTGCATACAAATGTGTTGCAACAGTCAGTTGCTTCAAACAATTGCAGATACACGGTTCGAGCAATTGAAAAACCTTCTAAAGTTGATAAAGAGACCCACATACTCCAATGAGCTTTCGATAGGAAAATAAAACATTTTGCGGGTTGCATTGCTCAACCACACAACTATCAGTTTCTCGGTCTACGCCTGACCACCATCGTTTGGGAGCCTTATCATACAGTTATTTGACTTTTTTAATTCAAGGTTTGTCAAACAGAAACGCAACGTTCCAATGGAGCTCAACAGTAACTCATCTAATCTCACGCATGAGAAGCTGAGAAGAGAGAATGAGAATGAGAAAAACATCCCCACAAGCGTCAAACAAAACATAAACAAATATGACATAACGCGAGAGCGCTAGGAATCCATTCGAGATACGAGGAAAAATTGTGCCGGTCTCTGAGCTGCCACCACAAGTCAAGCGCGATGAGGTGAGTTCTACCCTGTTGGAAAAGCGGATGCGAGAGCGGATGAGATCACTCACTGATCTCGCACAACCCCTTCCGCCGGCGGTTTTTGCAGTGAGTGCGTCTCTAGAGCAGTGGGGGTTGGTATCGACCAAACAGCATGGCAGGAAGGAGAGCGTTCCTACGAGAGCGAAAGCGAGAGCAGCCCGTTCGGTGGCAAAAAATGGCGACAACAAAACTTTAATACGTTTTCGCTGGCTTTTGAAACTTTTAGTACGATTTTCGTCGTCACCGGGGTTATCACGCGCTGCTTTCGGCTTTCCGGCGTCTTTCTCGGACCGTTCGCATGCTACGGGAGAAGCCAAGCGCTCGTAAGTGCTCGTTTTGGAGGAAGTTTGTGCTTTTGGTGCATTAAAAGTGATTAAGGGGGTTCGTGTCTTGGTGTTTGATTGAAGTCTCCTAAAATAAAAAAAGACTTTTACAGCAATTTTATACAGTTCCGATGTTTCTAAACGTGTTTTTTTAAAGAATATTTTACTGTTCAGTGAGAATTCGTAAACAATCTTCCCTCATTCATTCCATCAAAGTGTGCATAAATTCAAATCAAATGTGCTAAAGAGTGACCATGTGCTTAATGATGGTTGATTGTATCGTGATGTGACACAACCCCTTAATGTCTGTCTTACGAAGTGATAATGAAGTTCAACCGCACTGAGAACGATGTTTTTTCTTTATCTTGTGTCGATTGTCTTGCTTCCGGTGGAAAAGAACAAAACAAGCGCCAACATTCTCATTAGTCATCCGACGCAATGGAACAATGCGCAACACGTCACCGTACGCGAGTGGCAGCTTCGAAATGACAATTGCTTGCGTAGCGATCTTCGGTGCGTGCGTGCAGAGTGTGTGGAATGTGTGAGAGTGTGGGATTTTCGTACTTTTCTGACCTCTAGCGTTTATGTGCAACTGTTAATACCCTGACAAAGCCCACTATGGCCATCCACAACGTTGACAATTGTGCGTGTGTTGTTTACTTGTTGCGTCGAAAAACATAAACCCCTTCAGTAAACAAAAAAAATAAAAACAATCCTGCTCCATTCATTTGCAAAGTACGATCTGTGTCCTCAGAGTGTTGTGTTTATGGCACCTCACCTCACCAGGCCAGTTGCTCCAGTATTCGAGGCCGGTGACTTGGTGTTCCAGGAAGATCGGCAAGTGGAGGGTCAAAGTGATTGCTATGAATTATACATTCACTGTGCACCGTGCTTCAGGCTAGGACGTCGCTGCCGTACTTCCTGATCTTCCATTGCGACAAACCGGTTACGAAGAGGGGAGGGTTCCACTACGGCTAATCACAGTCGGCAGATTCCTACGGCGATGGCAAACAATCCTTCCATCGAGGACGAGGCTTCATCACGGCCTCGAATCCTTTCGGTTGCGCTCCTTCTACACCCGGAGGAGATCCATCCAGATTGCTGGCTTGCGATAGCCTTGAAACAAAATAATGACCGAGAACAGAACGCTCCGTTGACCATCCCCGTTTTTGTGCTCGACGCGCTCGTGGTTGTCGTGGTCTGTGGTTAAAGCTTCTTGGACAAAGAATCTAGAACGGTTAAGTGCCGCTGGGGGTGCAGGTGATGCGATACGGAAGAGTCGTTCAGCCGGTTCTGGATGCTCCTTCTCCATTACCCCTTCAATCGGTCGGCTTAAGCGTCCTAGATCTAGTTTTTTTTTGTTCGTCCAAAATGGGAACGAAATGGAATGGAAATGAGATGTCTAGGAGAGGTTTGTTACGTCAATGGCAGCTCGAATTGAAATGGAAAGTTGATGATATTAAGATGCAAAGCCGTAGTGCATGGGGCTCGCGTTCTAGCGTGCGTGGTCGATCATTTTTCCCCGTAGGCTTTGTGTATTAAATTAATGCGCTGGTGCTCTCCTTTCCCAATGCAACCTACTGCAAAATGTGGTCACAAGAACAAGAATAGGGTGATTATTAATGACAGTCATTGCTTTGAGAGCTGAAAGCTTTATGAAGTGTTAAATTGTTTATAGCTTTTTTGACATCATTATTACAAAATATTTACGTAATACTAAGGGAGTTGTATATGATTTCAAACCCTTCCAGCCATCGCGATAATTTTTGAAGAATAGTAATATTTCCGTATTTAAAAAAATATAATATCTTAAACAAATACATATATCAAACACATAAAATATCAAAAGATTTAATTATCTTTTAATAATACTTTCACAATCCTTACTGAAACCATAAGTTTTGCAAAATTAAATAACTAGATTAGCTGTTTTTTGTTTAAAAAAGTATTTTATTCATTTTTTTACTCAGATGAGACTATCATCTTATGTAGTATCAGTGCTAATTGTGTCATAACATCAATTGAAGAGGTTAAATATTTGAAATTTTATGGTAAAAGAAGCTCGTATTGCCTTAACGCATTGACATAGTGCACGTTACAATAATTGCTCCACAATTAGCGATACGTCTCACACACATAACCACATACCATCAAGCAGGCAACTGCTGCCGGGGTGTTTTTGTCTCATCCAGCCCCGACTGACCGACTGACCCGTTCCGTGGGGATCAACCGCACCGCACGTAGATCCGTCCATCCCGAACCTCGAGGCAAAACGGTTGGGGATGTTTATCATGCAAACAGCTTCCAGCCTATCGGTGCTCCATTATCGCAGCGGCCTACTCCCCGGCAGCGGTTGGCGCATAAAAAGGGGAAGGAAAGCAGCCCCCAGTTGTGCGTGAGGTTGCGCTTGTGATGTCGTTCAGGTTTTGCCCGATCCCAAAAGCCTCCAACTTCAAATCCCTGCCCCAGTGGACAAGAAGCTCTGACGCAAGCACGGCGTGTAGGACGCATCGACCTGTTAGTGTAGCTTTTTACCACTCCACCCCACCGGTTGAAGCGCTCTTGTACCGCTTTCTATGCGCTTGGTTCGGGGTTTATGCAAATCTTTGCCCGATATCGAATTAAAATTCACATGCAGGCTTGATATCGATGGTACAGTGAAACCACCAAACCAGAATGCTCACACACACACACACACACACACATCGACACACGTTTGTCAATAATTTACGAGAGTGTAACGACTTTTTCTCCTATTTATTGCGTTAAACCTTGCTCGCACTGCGCCTGTAGTGTTGCCTCTCCAGCCATGTTTGATGGTCGGCTTTCGTTTGAGGCCAATTTTGCAGTCAAACAAAACTCACCCATTGCCGAAGGAAAAGCAAATAGTCGGGCCTGCACGGACAGGGCCAGTGCCCGGGTCATATCGCGTTCCGTCACTGGGCGCGTCGCGACGGGCGAAACGATTGCACAAGCTGGACGGCTGGTGGGCAACAGGGGTAACAGAACAGGGACGGGAGAGTGGACTTATTTCCACCGAGACGGAATACCATCGACGAATTGCGACGATACTGGGTAGGATAGTTGACCGTTGAATGCATCGATAGGGGCTTTGGAGGAAAATTGTAAGCAATGGTTGAATTTGTTTCGCCCTTATCTCTACAACCTTGTTTAGTGTATTTTAGATGAATATTTATTCTGTGCTTGAGAGAAGCAAACATGAACATAATCGGTTTATCAAGGGTTTATGCATGTTTGATGAGCGACATTTTTGAAAAAATTTGGCGTGCTTTATAATTTTAATTTAAAAAAAAGTTCTCAAAATTATCTCATTTTGCATGAGTTGTTGCCTGATTGCACCTTTTATTTATAGGTAAATAACACTTCTGCTAACAGCCGTCAATATCCAATTAACATTGCCACTACGAGCAAACGCTTACTCTCTTTCAATCCAATTCAGTCGCACGCCATTTCCACCCTCCGGCGGAGACTTTCAATTTCAATGCATAAAAACGGCACCATTCCGTTTACGAAATCACACTATCAACCCTCGTAAGAGCCTCGCACACACAAAAAGGAACCAAAGTGTGGGGTGGCAAAGAAAGCATTCTGCATAAACGCTCGACGCATATGTCTTGAGGGAGGGATCGATGCGTTACATGCACGCCAACCGGCCGGACCGTGCAAATAAAGCAGCAGCAGCAGCAGCACGAAAGAACATAAAAGAAAGCATTGATCGAGCGGGCTTACGATTGGGGGTGACTATACATAGTGTGGGGCATATTTCTGCACCATTTTCATGCATAATTTATTACGTGCACTTACCTGCACAATGGAATAAGGAAATATGTGGTGAAGATTCGGATGGAGAAAGAGTTCGTTTTATGTTTTTGGGGTATTGAAATAGGTTTTTAGTTTTGTCATGGAAGGATTTTGAATTGTTTGCACGGTAGGCTTTTATTTTGCTGTTAGTCCTCCAAAGCAGCTCCTTTTATGTCACGCGCGTGGCTTTGTTTCTTGTCGGCAATAATAAAATAACATACTTTAAAGTAACGACCGACACAATTTACGTGATGGTGGAATAAATGACTTTGCTCAAATAGTTCGGAGTTTATTCCACCTTATTTATAATTGAAAAAGAACAAAAAACGGACAAACACAAGTTAAAGCTTAATTTAATTAAGTGAAACGTGACATAATTTTGCACCATTTTCAGGAAGGGAAAAAAATTAAACAGCATTCAACGTGCGTTAAAAACCGTAATCATAATTTGTGATTGATTTATACTGCACCATCTCAAGCACCATCTACTAGCAGCAACCAGCATACAACATGAGGCGGAATCATCATTTGTGGATGGTAAGTTCTATGGAATAGCACAATACAAATTAACACAGCTCATGTCATAACTGTTATTGATGTTACATCGCTCCTCCTACACTTCCATTGTGCTGTGGAGAGCACAAATCAATGCTGTTTCATATCCTACGCCCACCCAAGCACCAGGCCACCAGCTGATCGAATAATCCGTTGAATTGAAAGGCTTCATAACTCGCCGTTTGCCACGACGCAGCATGCAAATTGCTATTTAGTTCCAAAAGGAATGCAAACCGTGCGATTTGCGAATCGCCAGCTTGGCCAGGTTCGCTGTAATAATCTGCCGTCGTAATAATTCTATCGAAACCCAGCGAAGCATCCAATCATGCGTTCCGTTGCAAAGGGAGATTGCCCCACTGACGTAACGTGGGGGATGGAAACTCTCACGGCTACTACGAGTTAATGCAAAAAAAAAGCAAAACAACACACGGACACATTCCGGAACAACATCAAGCGTTAGAGCGTTTGAAGAGTCATTCAGTGTTCGTTTGCGAAGCGTTCTCGCCTCTATGATTACAAGTGCCGATTGTTTTATTAAGTAGCTTGCGTTTACCGCCATACGTCAGCGCACTAGAAGTGTCCGTTCGTGTGGCACCTCGTGTTAATGCGAATATGGTATTGCCTTTCAAGTGCATTTTTTTTAAACAGTCTCCAACTACTCCGTTACGTCGGTGAATTATAGAAGCGATAAACACTGGTGAAAAGCTGCCATTTTGTACCCGTGAGTGGGTACACAAACATTCGCTTCTTGGTTTGGCTAAGGCATCTTTACAGCTTCACCAAAAACATAGGTCCCCGCACAGCATCAGCATCAGGTGACGTTCGTCGCCTGTGTCCTCGCTTAAATCACGAGCTCTTCCGTGTCGATGCTCATCTTCAAGGTGGAACGGCGCGTGTGGTACTGCGGAAGCAACACAACCAACCGTTCCGATTGGCATAAAAATCATCGGAACAGCACGGATGAATCTGCGCAACGGATGTGATCATCCGCTGGAATTGTCAAAAGCAAAACCTGCACACACTCTCTCGAAGCACAAACACACACACACACACACACTGCTACGTGTGCTTTTGGACAGTTAATTGAGCCAACACTTGATCGTTTACGGCTCCGTTTGAACGCAGCCTCGTACACCGCGTTAACCTTGATCTTGAACTGC
>KB697375.1:0-10266 GCA_000349165.1 Anopheles christyi
AAAGGGAAGCAATCTGGCAATGGCATAAACATCCTCATCCCTGAACACTCCCAAACCGGTCTGCTGTTGCCATTTCCGCATCAAGTGAGCAAGTGCTTCGGTGCAACGATCGCAAAAACATGCACTCTTCTCTCTTGCCAAACCTCCTCCTAACAGAAATGACGCACTTTCAAACGCAAACATACGGTACACACGGGATGAAAACAAAAAAAAAAAAAAACAAATGCAAAGAACAGATAGTTGACAATTTTAATTGCATCTAAATTTAGCTTCCTTCCTCGGTGCTGTGGCCCCGCTCCCCTCCATGTTGGATGTAGTAAGAAGACGGCTTCCCGGTCCAGAAAGGCACGTGCATTAGACGGGTGGGTTTTAATTAAATTTTCTCCTCTTTACGAGCAAGATAAATTTCTCCTTTTTATTGAGCGAGAAGTGATATCGCCCCACTGAGTGAAGAGTTGTGGGGGGGAAGGTGGGGTTGGTGGGACGAGATCCAATGGCGTGTGGCAGGTTCCCACTCCCCCCTCATTTCTTCATCGTTTCCATCTCCTCGGTGTACACGTAGCTTTGCGATATGTTACCGATAAAGTGACCTCAACCCTTGCAGTTTCCCTCCACCCGACAGGATTAGTGACCAGTGTGTGTGTATGTATTATGTTTTATTTTAGTGGATGCGTTAGAGAAACGGGCAAGAGTACCGTTACTTAGCGCCAGCGTTGGATTTTAGTTTATCGTAGGAAGGTTTTTTTTTTTGCTTGCAAGATGTCGGGAAAGATCGAGCGTTTAAATACGTACACCGTAGGCAAATATGGTCGGCTAATCTCTTTTGCCTCTTCACACCGGTATCGGAGGATGAATTAGAGGCTGGAGGATCATCTAGGAGGGCTTTAGGAATACAGGATGGCGGCATGGGCACGTACACGCCAGTCGGATAATTTGCAGAGCGGAAATCTGAAACCACCACTTGCCGCGGAATGCCGCTCAACCGATTTCCGATTGTGAGGTGTGTGTGTGTGTTCAGTTCCCTAACCTAACGGCTCGGCTCATTTGGCTAAGCATTTGAAGCGTTTAAGCTTCCCTTCCTTCTAACTGCAGCATAGTTAAGAACGAAATTTGCAGGCTCTTCACACGGTTACGGTTATGTTGCGCATGTATGTCGGTGGTGTGGGACGATACGATGGTCAGACAAGCGTGTAGAGCGTGTATCTGAAGTGGCAATTTTCGTCTCATTTACTCACGGACCATTCTTCACGGACCGCGAAAAAGTGCGAAACCCATAAAGCTTACCTGAGGAAGGGAAGAAAAAAACACAGAAACAAATTGGATGAGAATCCGAGCGAGAATGGAAACGAAAGTAAGGAAAATGGGGAAACGAAAATAATGCTCAGTGTTAATTGAAAAGTGCTTTTGCGCTTCAAAAAAAGGCGATAAAATAATGATGCTTCAAATTAAACGCTGCCCCAAACGAACGCAATAGGATCGGAAATTAAAACGGACCAGTGCGTGCGCGCGCGCGCGCCTTCATTATTGTCGGTGCTTTGTCGGATTATATCGGACGAGGTAGGATTGCCAGCGGTCAGTTTGCAGCTATTTATGGTGTACTAATTTCATTTAACTATTTTCAAGGCTGGCCAGCGTTTTATGCGCTAAAGAAAACTGTAATAAAGCAAGGGCTAACAGGGGGAAGGCTGAGGCTCGATTTAATCGGAGGAAATGTTGAAAGCAGATGAAAATAGAATTTAGATCGATATTTTCAAAGCACTCAATGTCCAAAACCGTTTGCTCTAGAATCGCTAAACGTTCGTTTAACGGCAGTGTAAACAGAACGAGCCTCTTTTAAACCGGCATTCAAAACAAAACAAACGTAACGCCATAATGTTCAGCGCGTCACTGTGCGTCCTTCAGATGATCACGTTTTGAGGCTCCGTTTTTGTCCGTTGCATTTGGTTGTAGCTTTTTTTTCTCCATGTAGCGCAGTAGTCGTACCGTACCGTTTTTGCTGACATAATCCGCTGGCAAGACGTTGCCTTCCTGTTGCGAGGATAGCAGCCCTTAACGAGCCAAAGTGTCGTGACAAACTTCACAGCAAATCAGTTCGATTTGAAGGTTTTTGCGCGAGTGCCACTGGAAAAAGAGTACCATCGTGCCACGGTAGCAAAAAAGTGTTGGACGAAAAAAGACTTAACAGTGGCAGCGGAAGAACGAACAACAAGTGTGAAACAATTCCTTGCAGACACAATTGACATTTTCGTGCAATTTAGATTTAGTGATCATCGTGCGACCAGCGAAGGCTGTTCTCCATCAGCGTTCGTAGATTGTTTTTGTAGATGGCTTTTGGTTTGAATTTATCTAAAGGTTCTCAGCGTTTTTCCCTTCAATAGGCTCTAGTTACTTTTGTTTATTCTCTAGCTTACACAAGGGATAGGGAGGACAAACCAAAACCCAAGCTCAATCTAGTAAGGGTGACTCCTGGTGAGGATGGTCCATCCATACCATTTGTTCTTCGAGATGTTTTTATTTCTCATCGCCACACTGCATGATGCTTTTTTGCTTTTGCTCCACGATCGTGGGCAAGAAGCGTGGAAATGTAACGACGGTATGGTGGTACAGTGCTGCACGATCCGCGAAGATTTAACGAGATGATCTAGATCGATTGATCGTAACGTTTTCGATCGGATCGGTGATATTCGCGGCGTAGGACATGATTATCGCAATCGAGCTTCCCGTTCCCACTCAACCGTGACGTGCACCACTTCTCAATCCGAAGCTGTCTAGTTAGGACTGTCTTATTAGTTGTTAGCGGGGCTTGTTGTTGTCTGAGACCGTGTAGTGGTAGGCGACACGTAACACCGGGCAAGAAAAACAAACACTACGAAAGAAGATGTTCTCGCCAGCAGCTGACAAACGATGGATGAGCGCGAACCGCGAACGGTGCTAGTGAAGGTTGTCACGTTCGTGTGACTGTGACATTTTTATGAACCGTTCGCCGTTCGCCGGTGTGTCGTTTTGCGACGCTCTGGCATGTCATTGGCATTGTTTTACTTTTTATTATGTTAATGTTCTTTGGGAGGTTATGCTGTTACAGCATAGGTGCTCGTTAGATTGTTTCTAGAAAGCGACAGGGAGAGCAGGGTTAGCCATTTTGGTAAGTGATTTACAGTTCATATTTTGCTTTTGTCCTTGTTTGTGGTATTTCAGGCATTTTAAAAAGATTCAAACGTTTTTTTTTATCATTAGTGAATTAAATTTTAAAATTTGCAAAAAAATCGAACTAACAACGTTTGTATGCCAAACGACGGAAGTGCTGTTTTATCTTCCATTAAAGGGTTTAAAGACCTTTAAGGAACTTCCCCATAAAAGGCACATACACACGCACATACACTTTGCCTTAACGTAACCTATCTGCCACTCTTATATGGTGGCGGTGAATTCATAAGGAAGCAACAATATTGCATCATTTCATCGAACCATCGCCGTAAACGTTGTAAAATCGATACGATTCACTTTCCCAATCGAAACATCACCGTCTAGAGACGGAGAGAAAGTTCTCCTCTTGTCATCGCGGTCCAGCCGATGTCAATGAGCAATGGCGACTTGAAACGCCGACATCCCTTGATGGACGGAACGGTGTCTATGTGATCAACCTGCGTATGCTGGTATGCTGTTGTTGATAAAAAAGAGGTACAAGAAAACTATCTCTCACACTTTTCCTTTCGCAACAACTCAAGGCAAACTAATATGGGATGGAGAGGAGATACAAAAAAAGTAAATATAAATCGAAGTCCAGTCCATAACCATTCCGGCAGCGATGGGGACGCTAAACGATTAGCCTCAGCTTCCGTGTCTACGCAAGGGCGTATCGGGTTGGGCTGGGAGCGTTTTGAAGCGTTCCAGGCTTTATTACTTCCCATATTTGCTGCTGACGAGCAAGTCGCCGGTTCGATCGATGAATCGGTATGTCAATACCCACGCTCATATGGTGAGATGATGGCTTGTGTGGATTTTATTTTTTCACCTCGGCCTCATATAATCGGTGAAAAATAATAACGATAATTGCTGTCTGATGGTTTCCTGGTTGATGGGCTCTGTGCACAATTTTATAGTAGTGCGGAAAAAGAGCGCCGCACCTTTACTACGATTCGGGTTCGTCGCGTTGACAGCCACTGCAGTCGTTTGTCCATTATGACGCGTTGGACGGCACATCATCAGATCGAATTGATGAACAAATAAACAAGAGCCGACACAGCAAACGTCTCCAATGGATCTAAATCCATCGGTTCGTACAAGTTTGCTGTAACCTGCCGACGGACGGTTTGTGATGATTAAAAGATGAAAGATGCAATAAAATCTGTCACGGTACCGGTGACTGCCACACAACGATCCCGTGTCAACCGTGGCTTGGCGGTAACGGGTCGCAGTACCTGGAGAAAGGTGTGAAAGATCACTTTCTTTTCTGAGAAGTTGGACAGGGCAGTGCGGAAGTGTGTGAGAAGATGTGTTGTGTCATGCCTGTTAATCGTGAAAACCGGAGGGTTTGATGGACTGTGGGATGGATGGGTTGCTTAACATTCGACATGATCGCTCCGGGTCAGGTTGAGCGTTTAAGTGACCTGAGTGATGCATTATTTCACATGACGAAATATACTGACATTGGGCATCGTTTTGTACCATTTGTGCATGCTTGAGTGTGTTGAATCTTGAGATTTTACTTACAACCTTTGTAAATATTGTTTGAAGTTTATAGGAAAATTAATAAAACATATTTATACCACTCGGTTTAGCAAAAATATTAAACATTGTTATGAACAATCATCAAAACATATTCCATTCCAATATTCCAATTGCAAGTAGTTTTTTCCCAAACATTTAGAACATATCATAAATTATTTCCATCATCTTTAAAGGAATATTAGTTTTTTTGATAATTTTGTTCCATGATTTTACAAGAGCTTTTTAGGTTAAAACATAACCAAATACCATTACCAAAGCCCCAAACTAGCGTTTATCCTGCAAATGAACCAACCATCTGATAGCCCGAACGTTTGCAACATTATTGCCTGAAAGTGGCCACCCCAGCGCGGCACATGAGGATTCAGGAATGAGTTTCACTTTCTCTTGGTGCCCCGAGGGTAAACGCAAGTTATCACATACGAGTGGCCCGCATGGCCAGTCGCGCGGAGTGTTTCCATCGATCGGTACCCATGCCTTCCCCGGGCCACACAACACAGCACACCCACCTGGAGGCTAGAGACACTAGACGTGTGGACGTGCAGGAAAGGAAATTGGACCTTCGAACGCATTAATAAAACATTTACGACACTGCGGTCTGTTTTTTGAACCACCAGGTTCCCGTCTCCCCTTGCATCTATGCTGTGGGAACGCTGATGAAAAAAAAAAACTGTTAGCAGATCGACCGGCCGCGATATATTGGGAGCAGACACTCGCGGACCCTACCCGGGAAGCAGCCTGCAGCGAGTCACGACCGTTGAAGGGACGCGTTGCTCTGTCCGACTCTATCCTGTCTGACGGACGTTCTCTTCTCTGCGTTTGGATATGTGTGAACAGGCACTCGGAACGGATATTTCGAACCTGTACCGTGCACCTCCAGTTTAGACTGTGGGTCCAAAAATTTCATGGCCAAAAGCTTCGCGCCCTCAAGCGGTTTTTACCCAAACGCAGAGACAACTTTCCTTTTTGTTTTACTCTCAGCCGCTCCAGCCATTGGAAAGCATAGGTCCCACTACGGTGGACAGGATGGAAATGTGGAAGGTACATAAAACTAGACAAAAATGCATCGCCTAAGGGTCGACTGGGGTGACAACACTGAGGACAAATATAAAACCACACGCACACACACACACACACCATCGTACGCATAATTCAACATCCGCTCTGCGTAAAAGCTTAAAGTCCTCCAGCCCTCCGCTTACCATGCTTAATTGCAACACAGCATAGATTTTATGCGGGAAGGAAGGGGAAATAGATTGGAGCATTGGTGTTTTTCTATTTTCCTGCGCTTGAGGTTACTTCATGGCGACACACCCCTCACGGTGACTAATTAGTCCGGCGGTCCACGCGGTTGCGCAAAAAGGGTTGGCGTTTCAAAAAGTTGCTCGCGTTAGATCCTCCGTTCCTCTCAGCACGGACGTGTCTCTCAAGCGTTGCGCGATCTGGTGTGCGCTGGAATATGCGCCTACCAAAGCGCATTAGGAGCCGTTGCGTTAGGTGCCGTTGCATCAGATGCGTTGTGCAGGTTGGACCCGAAGAAAAGGGCAAGAAAACAGGTGCATCAACCTTTAGCGACACTCGACACCATAAATGGACGATCGTACTGCGTGCGCCGTCGCCCGCGGCTAGGGAAACTGAGCCCTTGTAGGTTTCTTCATTCCCTTTTCTCAGGCGTTTTTCCCTCCCCCGGTGGTGACATAAACGGTACACCAGGAGCGTGCACACGCGTTTCGATCGTGCTGCAACAGCAGGTACGGTGCGAGCGCATACGCAATGAAGGAAATGTTGAGCGATGCCGAGATGTTGCGTAAACATCATCCATCTTGCAGCAACATACAAATCGGAAGGAACAAATCAGGTTCACCCAGCGTCCGAACGGGTCACTGCTCCGTCAGTCTTGTTGGATGTTTGCTGTTTTTGTGTTTTGCTATCCTCACTGACCACCGTGTTATCTATCAATAATGTCAAGCGCACATGAAATTGGAGTGACATAAAAAAAAACCCACCGAGGCTTTACGACACGGGAAGTAAGGCAAATCTAAGAGAGAAAAAAACACCGCTTTCTCTATTTTGCCCTTTTTTGGGTGAGCGATTCCCGTCAGTTTTCCCGGAAGCTTCCGTCGTGGACATGATAGCTGGACATGTCAAGTTAGGAACTATGGACGATGATAGATGATAGAGACTAAAACACGAACCAGAAAAAATCGTCTTTTCGAAACATCCCTTAGCCCTGCTTGGTCGAAATCGAATATTTGAATTAAATTAATAGTTCTATAAAAATACAACAAAAACAAGAAATTAGAAACTTTAATAGAGAAATACTAAGAGATGAGAGATAAGGGCTTTTTATGTTTTAGTCTAAATATTGGGATTTAATTTGGAACATCGCAAGCCTTAATTAATAATGAACAAAAGTAATGAAATAAAAACTGACACTCTTAAACGACAATAACAATAACTTATCATTATACTAGCTTTGAAAAAACATTGATGCAGCTCAAAAATTTACTTTTTTTTTCTGTAAAATGTTGGCTTTATGCTTTCATTCAGAACGTCATTCAAAACGTTATATGTGAAGTACTATTCAGACTCCAGACTCTAGCAGATTTATTGGCAGACTTGGTTCGATCCCCATTCTGGAAAAGGTCAGTTTTTGATAAATAGATTTGACTGCACTCTAAGCGAAAGTTTTTATAAATGTACCACCACGATTTTTTAAATAATAATCGCCAAGTAAGTTAATTTAAGCTACATGATTAGGGCAGTTGTTGAAAATACAGATTAAAATTGAGATATACTAAAACTTATTTTATTAAAGGATTAGATGTGATTTTTTTCGTCCTTATAATATACCTGGGCACGATGATACTTTCTTAGCATAATATTTACATGGCCTTCACTGAGGCATAAGCAACTTAACTATATTCAACACTATGAGTTGGATGAGTATTTATGTGCTTAGCTTACATCTCTGGATAGTTAAAATTGGACGTAAGTATTTGTGGCACTCAGCTTGTTTTGATGGGTTTGGCATGTGTATATATTAGGGATGAATTCTAGTTTGCTAATCCAGACAGAAGAGTAATCCAAATTACTAATACTGTTCGCATGCGAATTTGAGCAAATAGCATGATTTTCTTATGCTCCAGAAAACATCTTTACCCTCTTTCCGCTTACGCCCCTCTCAGTCAAGTTTCATCTTGCTCAAAACAATCTAATCTCAACTGGTTACATAGATACCCACGACGATTGCATAACGATCTTTACCGTCTGCGTCGACGCTGGTCACCAGCTCATTCTGCACCATTTGTCGACATTTTGCGCATCTTGCGCAGCGAACGAATTTTGCGATCACGATCGGATGCCAAATTGCGAACCATTATCATTAGCTCTTGATTGAAAATTGATGAATCCGCTGGATGCGGGCGGTCACAAATTGAGATTGGGACCAGGGGGATGGGGCGGCAAGGCATATCAATCCTGCTAGTGCGCCCGACTTTACCGTGCGAACGGGAACCATCGTTCTGAAGCTGGCTCCAGTTCAACGTCATCGAATGGTAAGACGGTTGCCACATAATCTTAACCAAGCAGTTCGAATGGAGCGATAAAATTTGGTGATGTGAGCAGCGAAGATTGAGCAGTATCGAAGGTTCGACATGCAGGAGGTGTACAGGCCCAACCACTTTACTCTCTCACCTTCTTTTTCCTATGTTCGGGGGCAAGCGCATCCGAAAGCTTTGCTTATCATCATTACAGTTATTACGATTAACCGTGTCCGTTATTAGCTGCACTATTATGTAACAGTACATAGCGTGCCTACACGATGAGCATACGGTGATGGCAGCGGCCTGGGGAAGCATGAGAGAAGGAGTGCAGCACGTTGCACCGTTGCAGTCGGTTTGTTTAGTCTGCTTTTTCACC
The DNA here is from genome assembly GCA_000349165.1 of Anopheles christyi. Classification (NCBI taxonomy): domain Eukaryota; kingdom Metazoa; phylum Arthropoda; class Insecta; order Diptera; family Culicidae; genus Anopheles; species Anopheles christyi. The sequence goes on from KB697375.1 coordinate 8,647, forward strand.
CACTAACGGGCTCACGTTCGTCGCTGTCGATCATGAGTGAACGGTTGATCGGGAGCGTAAAGTGCAGTGCATTTTGTTGCTATAGCAACTGCGTACAGAAAAGGGTGCTATGTAGGGCTACGCAGAAGGGCGAGTGTGTAATAAGAAAAGGGAACGGGCAGAGGAAAAGAATGTGGTCACGCTGAACGAAATGTGACCGCATTCGATCGAGAAAGGGTTTACGGTTTCACTTTGAAGGCTTGGTTTGGTGCAAAAGAAGTTGTTATATTGGGTGATAAACATAATGTTGGTTGTAGTTTTTTTTTCCTCAGCGAAAAAAGTGATTGTCTGTGGAACAGGACGAAAGGTAGCCTTTTTTAAGACGATTTATTGGCACACATTTGTTAATGGTTATTGCAGTTGATTTTTGTACGTGCATTTTCATACATTTCGTTCGGTTGTTGAGCGCGAGAAAAAATTCCTGTTTTGTACTGCACGCTAAATAAAAACATTGTTCCTTATGTTATGAGTTTCTACAAAAAAAAAAACTGTGTCTTGAAATCTGTTCTGTTCTGCCCAGCAAGTGCAACTGTCCACGCGCCCAAGGCTTGCACGCTGCACTTCTCGGTGATGCAACTGCATTCATTACCACCCACACGAATGCAACACGTTCGTACTCGATCGATCGGCTACGGTCCATCGGAGCCGGTTATTGCAGATCTCCTCTCTTGCATCCCATGCCCATTCGCCGTTGCAGGTTAATTTCCGGTCACCACACACCACCCAAAGGCACCGTCGTCGTGTCGCCTCGTCACTGGTCACCACTTTCGTTCCTTCTGCAGGGCACGAGAAGGTGCCCTTAATCGCACACGACAGCCTCCCACCGTTAGCTGTGGTGGATGTAGAGCCCGGACAAGCGGTGAGGTGTGGGTGAAAACGAAAAGTATTATTCATTTCCTGCAACAAACATTGGCACACAATCAATGCACCGAGCGGGGACAACACTCACCCCAGCAGTCCGTTAGCAAGGGGTTGGTGGAATCATACTGGTGCCGGTGTGCGATGCACTTTCGTACGGGTCGGAAAAAGGAAAACAAACGTTTACTTGCGGCGATGGGAGGAAAATTTGCGATCGAAAAGCTAAAACACGGGGCAGACACAGCAAGAGTGGAAAATTCAATTGAATGGTTTTGGAAGCTAATGCGAACGTGCGCAACACAAAGGGCGTTCGGACGGCGCAAAACTGTCGCAACTGTGGCCGCGGTCGTGAGAAATTGATTAATTGAGATCGATTAATTCGTTTAAATTGAAATTAAATGACTACGGCTTTGTAAGACCGTGCCAGTGAGGATCGTTTCTGTCCCGACGACCGTGTACCGTCTTTATGTTTGTTGTAAAAATTCACTTTCGATCGTAAAATGCACTATTTGATCGGTTTCTGTAGCACCGGCGTGGCATCAAGGAAAGTAATCGTTCAAGCGAAACTGCGTGTACGACTTTTGGATGCACTTTCTCAATTGGTGGTGGCAGGGAATTGAAAATTGTACGACGAATTGGTACCTTGCGCAATATTGCTCACCAAATGGTGCGACAGTTGCGTAGGCTCAGTTGCGTTTGGCTGTTTGTGGCTGAGCTGCAAAA
>KB697376.1:0-10267 GCA_000349165.1 Anopheles christyi
GGCATTTTAAAAATCAGATGAGTCGTGTATTAATAGGGCAGCAATTAATGTGAAATAATTTAAAATTGCGGTGGTAAATGGCTCATAAAATAAATTTCAAACGAAAATATCAATGTCTTTTACATCAATCAAAACATAAGTCTAGAAAGCCTGTATAAGACGGGCATGACCTCGTAGGTCGTTTACGCCAAGCAAGAGAAGAGAGAATTACTTTTAACCATGTAGCCGTATAGTTAATCCTTACCACGGGGGACAGTCCGGGTGAGAATTGAACTACGCCCGGCCTTTACACACCGACGTACGACGTTAGAGTACAGTCTTTGCCACCAAATTTTGGCCGTATGTCACCTATTTTTGTCTCGAAGGCATACATTGTTGACAGTGCGCATCAATTCAACTATAAGGCATCCATTTTTGACAGTGCGCACCAATTTTTGACTCAACGCACCAATTTTTACCGCTGTGAATTGTCTCAATGCAAGACAAATTCCCTTTTTTTTTCAGCGGAATGAAGACTGTTGATGGATGTGTAATAGTGCAGTTCTTTTTGAGTTTTCGGGTCATGTAGCGGGGCCTTATGCGCAAACGCATCGTGTAGTTTCAGCTTATGACTTAAACCAAACAAATTTGATTTTAGTCCAACGACCAAATCGAGCACTGACACCAGCATTTATCTGTCAAATCACATACAAAAATGTGGAATGTTGTCCGACAAAATCGTATAGGACCGAGCGCTGACACCAGCCTGACTCCACTTTTCGTCCTTGGCAGTTTTCGTAGTACGACTAAAACCAAACAATTTTAATGCTATAATGTTTTCCACACAAAATTTCGGTATGTTTGTGGTTGTCTAGTTTGCCAAACATAAAATGACATTCCTTTCATCGATTTGACATATAATGTTTGGCAAATTATGTTCATAGACCAGCGGGTGCTGATACCTGATATTTCAATATACCTTGGTCATTAACTAGATTTTTTGATTTTATCTTCACCTTGTTAAAATGATCTAGAGCAATCGTTTTGATAGCACGCGATAAATAATATGTTCCATCATATTTGCGGTGTAATGTGCAAGTTACATTCGGTGCAGAACATTTTTAACTGATTGTGTTGATTAATGCAGTATTGCGTATGGATTTGCCAGTAAAACTTTATTGAATTATTCGAGGAAAAAGGTGAAATTTCTGTCATACCGTCGACCGAAACGGTAAGGGCTGGTGTGAAATTTTTCCTGTGTTTGCGGGTACATTTATAAAAGTATGGTTAACCTTTTTGTATGGTGCCTTTTTTATAGATGCTAAACAGTTTTTTTTGTTACTGTTTAATTTTTGCATAGCATACATTAGTTATGTATTATTGTGAGGAGCATTTTGTGGAAGCAGTGTAAATTGGAAATATTGAAGTAAGCGCCAATGATTCTAAAGTGCAGTATTCCCTGTTACATATGTTCTCCACTTAGATTAGCTGTACCAATGGTTTTCCAAATGACATGTGGATGACAAAGGGGGGATACATTACATTTCGACCGATTATTAACGTTAATTTTGCTGTTGTATGACCCAGTGGCTCCATGAAGCCGATTTTAAACGTTAATTTTTATTTCCACAGATTCATTTTCGTTAGTTTAGAACAGAACAAGGTGCATTATAATACGATGGGGAAACGGCAGCGCAGCGACTACCGTGTGGATGGTGGTGCTTCATCAACGGAATCAAACGATGAAACGATCCTCTCCTCCAAGATGAATGGCGGTGAAATGTGTACACATATACAGAAATCCATTGACATAAACACCATTAGAAAACAAATCAAAACCAATGAAGTCTGGTGTAAAAATACGTGTAGCAAATGCGTCGATGAGCAAGCAACGCGTAGTGGTAGTCATGTCAACGATTCATTGAACACGTCGAATGATGTCAACTGCGACACAACGCTGTGGTTTTGCCTCAAGTGTGGGACACAGCTCTGTGGCCGGAAGAAAAACCAGCATGCGTTACAACATTACGCTGTAAGTTGTTAAAAGTTGCACTATGAAATTATTAAATACAGTTTTTTTTGTTATACATTTAGACACCTCGTTCGGATATGCACGCGCTTGCAATAAACACTACCACGATGGACGTTTGGTGTTACTCCTGTAATGTCTCCGTAGATCCATACGCTAAACCAAAGCTTCTCGATATTGTGGAGTTTGTTAAGAGAGAAGTAGCGAAGTTGCGTTCCTTTGACGCGGTACGCTCTAGCTTTGTACAGACTGAAGCTCAGATGCAAAATACTACCGATTCGGTGCGAAACTTGGTGATAGACGTATTGCAATCAACCACTAACAGCTCTTTCGATGTGCCGGATGCCGCAAAGTTTGAATCCAACAATCAAACCATCGAACATAAATCGGGTGGTGGCTACATTAGAACGTCTGAACAGTCCAATCCAACATCATCAACTATGGCGAAGTCGATAAAAAATATAGTCGACACACTGCCGCGTGTCCGTGGCCTTTCTAATCTCGGAAATACTTGTTTCTTCAACGCTGTACTGCAGTGTCTCGCTCGTACTCCTTATCTATTAGAGATTTTGAAGCAATCTGCTGTCGAGGGCGAGAAGGTGCACATACCAGGTGGGACGATACAGTTGCCGGACGGTACCGAGACTCTAGCGCCACCCATCGATGGTGTACTCGATAATTGGCGCAGTCTTACTGAAGCGCTTACCGAGTTGCTCACAGAACTAAGGGCGAATGCACCCGAACCTTTATCACCAAATCGACTGTTACAGGAATTGACCAGCAAGTGGCCTCAGTTTGATGGAGGCGATCAGCATGATTCGCATGAGTTATTACGTCACCTTTTAGAGAGCGTGCGTACGGATGATTTGCGGCGCTATCAGTCCTTGATTTTACAAAAGCTCGGATTGGGATTGCGTAAAAGCCAGCAAAATGCAGACAGCACTCAGAAAGCGTTAGCTAAGTACTATAACGAACATATATCTCAGTGGGTGTTCCGGCCCGAGCAGGTATTTCGGGGATCTCTTGTTTCTACCTTGACTTGCCAGGATTGTCATCATACCTCGTCACAGCATGAATACTTTCTTGACATTTCCCTTCCTGTGTGCGTTGAGAAACCTCAACCTCCCATAAGACGACGCAGTAGTCCCGAACCAGACGGTCATGGACATGGAATGACTGGCTTGTCCTTGGGTACAAGAGGGGCAGCAATGGCCACCACAGGTATGACACCACTATCAAAGTCACTTAGTAAGAAAGAGCGAGAGCGTGAGAAGAAAGCCAAACGAATTGCAAAGCATCACAAAAATAGAATTAATCTATTTTCGGTAGGAGGCGTTGGGGGAAATGGAATTTCCACTGGTGGCGATCATATATGTAGTGCCGGCGAAGAAAATGAAGCAATGGCCAATATGGTGCCATTAACTGAAGTTCAAGCTTTCCAATCCGACGCTGTTAAGGCAAACGATGATGAATCGTCGGATGAATCAAATGAACCGTCAGACGCGGATATAGAAGATAATGACGTGACGGATGATGCGCTTTCTAAATGTGATTCCGTGCCGACATTAGATCAGAACGGTAACCAACTGCGATCGTTCCCGGAGAAATTGGACGATACGCCGGAAAACGTTAATAAGGAGTCCGATGGGAGTAATATTGTGTGTGAGGTTGGTATTAGCGCTCATCGGGCAGCTCACATGGTACGGAAACTATCAGGTGGGAAAGTATGGAGTAGCGAAACGGACGAAGAAGCGCTTGGGCAAAGACTGGTTACACGAGTCAGTAGTAGCGTTCGGGAGGCGACTGACGTTGATTCCACCAGTGAAACAAAACGTAGCCGTCAGCGAACGTTTAGTCATGCTGACTGGAGTAATACGATCGCACCACGGTATCAATGCGAGGATGGTGAGTACTCGGTGCAGTCATGCTTTAATAATTTTACCGCTGTTGAACTGATGACCGGAAATAACAAGGTATGTTGCGAAGCATGCACTGAGCGTATCAATGGCAAGAATGGTAAATCGGTTAACACGAATGCCACGAAGCAATTTCTCATCTCACAACCACCTGCTGTGCTGATTCTGCATTTGAAGCGCTTCCAAGTAGGGCTACGAAGTGTATTTAAGAAGTTGAATAAGTTGGTATCGTTTCCATTTATCCTCGACATAGCGCCGTTTTGTGGGTCCAAGGTGAAGCGAGCATCGCACATCCGTCCTGGACAGAAAAAAATCCTATACGCACTATACGGATTAGTCGAACACTCAGGCTCAATGCATGGTGGACATTATATCGCATATGTAAAGGTACGTCCGCCATTCAACCTAGGCGATCAACGTTGGAAATTCATTCCGCAAGGAACGAAGGATGAGCTTGATTGCAAGACAGAGCAAGAGATGGCCAAAGAGCAGGCAATGCGCATGGGAATACATGTACGAGATAGTGATGATTCTTTTAGCTCTTCGCACACGACGAGCGATAACGATGAAAGGGGTCGAAGATTTCCACCAGTTCAAGATGATCTAGATGATCTGGAAGGTGCAGTTGGATACACCCAAAAGCAGTCGAAGCCTTCATCGGATGTGCAAATACCACCAGGCAAATGGTACTCTGTATCAGATAGCTACGTACGCGAGGTATCGGAAGAATGTGTATTGAAAGTTCAGGCATACTTGCTATTCTACGAGCGTATATTCTAATCTTTTGCATATTATCCGTTGTGGCTCCTACTTGCATTTCGTTATTTGTGCAGATATATGTTTATTTTCATCCTCGTTATTGTTATAACTTCTAGCATATATTTGTTTGGAACATTGTGGAAACTTTTATGTTCGTTTTTAAGTCTCGAAAATAGTTCTGAGCGTTTTGCATTGACGAGGTGGTGATGATATAATTTTTTGCTGCAAATTTTTTTACAGCAAATATTAAACCATTTCGAATCATACATCATCATTGGTTGCAGTCGCTACAGTTCAGGCTCCAGCCATAAACCGTCAAACAACCAAACACCTTATGAAGCTACTTTTCTTTTTGGTCAACCCATCTTGGTGAACCATCCAACAAAGTGAAGAAAAAGGTTTTGCCAACCGCTTTGTTTGGAATATTATGGACCATTATAATTCATTTCTTCCAAATTAATGTTTGTGTATCATTTTACGCTTAAGGATTATACTCAATAAAACACTTGTGTCTTTTTCGGTGACTTATTAACAAGTGATCTCTCAGTGACATTATCTCCATGATATTGTGTGTACACTACTTGCGATATCTAAATGGCAGTATCGTTTATAACTCCCTAACACATCATACTTGTTCTTAGATGACAGAAGAATCGAAATATTAATATGTGTAGTTATGTTCGCGTAAAGATTTGTTTTCGTAATTATTTTAATATTGTAAATAAAATCATTTTGTTTGCTCTGAACATAGCTGTTTCAGTACTCTCTTTGTTCGAGAATATAATATAGACGAAACGTAAGCTTTGAAGTAAAGTCATTTTTTTGATTAACATGTTCAGTGGCACATCACCCGCATTCGGGTGATGCCTAGGGTTACCGCCTGGCTATATCATCCGAATTCGGGTGATGATGAATCTAATTCTTTACATAATGCAAACCCGGTGGCCCCCCCGTGACTTAAGCGTTTTTTGGTTTACCTGATTCAGATTCATGAATCCGAATCAATATTTGAAAAGATTCAATGAATCTGAATCTCGGATGCAAAGATTCAGGAATCTCCGAAGTTTCATGAATCTCTAAAGATTCATGAATCTTCAAAAAATAATGAATCTCCAAAAATTCAAAATTACTATAAGAGTAAAAAAAAATAAAAAAATAAAAAATATGTGCTTCAAAATATGGACTTTAAATTAAAAAAACTTAATGAAAAAAACGAGAGTCTTATTGTGTCTTCTTGTTTTAAACGTATTATACAATATAAGCTGTAGGAAAAAAAACTACGTCCAATATTATAAACTTAAATTATTTTTTAATAATTTTAGTCCGTTTTTGGATAACGTGTTTTTATGTTTTTAAACTATTATAGTAATTTAGAATATTTGGAGATTCGTGAACCTTTGAAGATTCATAAATCTTTAAACATTCGATTCGCGATTCAAATGATTCGCCATCATAGATTCATATGAATGAATCTTGTCAAAAGATCCAAGAAACACAACACCACGTGGTGGAATCGTCGGTTTAATTCAATAAAGGAAGTTGATTTACGAGTGCTAGGTTGGCAGCGTGTGGGTGCTGCCCTGCCTCCCTTGGTCTGTAGTATTGAATGCTGGGACGCCAAAACGAGCTATCCATCCGCTGAGTAGAGTTGCTGCTACCATTGGTGCGGCTTTGTCGGGAATAAGAATGGCTTCCGGCTAGCGTGTGAAGCGGTCGATGATGGTGAAGCAATAGTGCCGACCATTGCTAATCGGGAACGGTCCCACCAGGTCCATGTTGATGTGTGTAAACCTGGTATGTGGTAACGGGTAGCGTACAAGAGGGAGTGCGAATGACGTGGTAGTTTCGTATCCTGGCACGCTAAATAGTTACGGACGAACTCTCTAATCTCTCGGCGGATGTTCATTCAGACAAATCGTTCCGTCATCAGCTTGGTGGTAGTCCTCGCTCCAGGATGACTCATCTGATAAACCGCGTATAGTAGTTGTTTCCCAAAGAGTCTAGTGACGCATGGCCGGATGATGCCGGTGGGGCAATCCCAATACAGGGTTTTACTGCTGCCAGGAATTGGAACTCGTTGAAGGACCAGGTCCGTCCTTGCCTTCCCGCTGAGTATGTTGGCAAGTTCGGGATCTCCGGACTGGTATTCGGCCTATTCGTCGAAATCGATGGACGTCAAGGACTGGATGGGTCCGAGACAGCAAGTCGGCAGTAAAGATCTCCTAACCTGGTTTTTCCAGTTTTTTTTTCGTGGTTTTTCCCGCTTCACTACACTTCTTTTAGCGATAGTAAACTATTTTGCGCGATACTTTAGAGTCAAAGTATTATCTCATACAACATTTTTCGTATTGGTTTTCATATACTATGAAAACCGTACGGATGTACCGAAACCGTAGTACTTATGGCAAGTGAGGTAGTACGAAACTGCATGCAAGTAGTGTATATTAGAATACTTTAATCGTCATATCTATGACAACATTTACACCTTTACTTCTATTATCACCTACACGTGTAGGTCTACGTTTTATATGCGGGCTCGCACTGTATGGAGTATCGATCCTGTAAGGTGATTATAGAATGAAGGAAATTCAAATCGAAATTTTCAGAAAAGTATAGTAAAAAACACCCTGTAAAAGACCGATTTTTTGAAAACGGAAGGAAAACAAGTTTGTCTAGTCATTCCTAAAATTTCAAGTCAAAATCTGGGTTCTTGCTGTCTGCTTTGCCCAACTTAAAACCACATGTGCCAGAGCGAGAAGATTGATGAATTTGGTGGTAGTTTGATGTTATACCCATTCCATTTCACGACAACGACTGTGCTCTCAGTATGGTTTGTGTTTTGAGAACACCACGGTTGTGTGGGGAGAGAACACCACAAGACTTAACAAAAAGGCAGCTCAACGTGTGCAAAAAGACGGGAGCAAGGTAGAACTTACAAGCACACCATATCCGAAATTCGCAGAAGACATATTATTTTTAACACATTGCTAAAATTTTTATCCATCAATCTTGTTCTATGCGCTGTTTTATTTGCTTTCATGTAAGACAAAAATAATACCAAAAAATATACGAAAGAAACACCATAAGTTTAAGGTCACCCGTCTGCATAAGTCTGCACACAGTCGGTAGGTCACAACAGGAATCAATCATTGATGATTATACGTGGACATTTCCAGATACATTAGATGCTCCTGCACCTGAAACCATTCGTTGGATCCAGTGGAACTGGCCATATGCATGACACAGTTGTGTCCTGATAAGTAGCACGGCAGACTCTCTTGTGGGTTCTTGGCGAACCACGTAAAGGCTGCTAGGTAAGACAAAGTATTCAATGAAGTTTGTTCCGTGTTTCCTTGGTGAAACTACGATGGTCGTCTTGGGTGTGTGTACGACACGGTGGGTTCTTTGATGTGCTTTTCGATGCCACCACTTGCTCGTAATTATATTTTTTTTCCTACTGTAAGAGTAAAAATATCTTAAAGATACTTCTGTCCTCCTCAAATCTATGTTGGGGAAGAGGTGAGACATATCTTCATCATCATCTTCATGGGAGAAAACAATGTTTCGCAAAGGTTTGTGCTACCAAAGTACCTCAAAATTTCTGGTATCCTCTTTTTTATAATAGGATATTTTTCACTAATGTAGCGGTATATGGCAGGGCTCCCGACATCTCGGTATTTTTACTTTAATACAGAGTCGTTCTGAAAATTTATTATCAAGTGGAAGCATTTCAACGTCGACCGAGAAAGGTCCAACAATAAAAGAAAATAGATATTTCAACTATTAAAAACTAAAGTCTCTTGCGTTTACCCAAAATTGTGGAACAATGCAGGATTCAATCAAAATCGAACATGACAAAAGGATTGCATTCGATTGGATGTCCCTTAACACAACTTTTACACGACTCTGCGACAGCTCCGATTGCGAAATATTGCTGAAGGAACTATATGTACAAAACCCGCGAATTTCGCGACCGACCGGTTTTTTTTTGTTTTCTGTATGGAGTTCCGCCAGAGATTTTCCACAGTTGCAGCCGTCGCAGTGATCTGTGATTTTTTTTCCGATCAAAAATATTTTTGTCGAAAAATCTAGTGGCAAAATGATTGTTCTTCTCTAGAAAACTTTATGAACTCACATTAATTGTAAGCAGTTGTAGTAGTTTATTTTGGATTCTGAATGTGCATGTAACGTTTAGAATGTTTATTTTACGTGAATAATGGGTTCGTCCGTAAGGTTTTCCACATTAATTATTATTAACCCCATCTCGCTATTTGGGAATAAGGGGTCAAAAAATTGTTACTCTTTTATATTAGTGTCTTGGAAAATAATTTTTTTAAACAAATTTTCTATTACTTAATTCCATTTTTTTTGTTTCCCGTGTATACCCAACATCTACATACGCATGGTACACATACATACACATTACGAGCGTATACAGAACAGCGCACAAAGCGAATGAGCCAATAAAAAAAAGATAAGATAAAACTGTAAAGGGCTGCTCACCTAGCCCGAGCAGTGCTCGGGCAAAACTGTGAAGGGGTTAATTAGTGTTTGCTGAGTGTTTTTAAAACTTTTTGGCAAGATTTAGTAAGTGGGAAAAATTCACAAAAAAAAAACCTACAAGAAATGATTTATAAAATTAATTTAAACTTACCAATGCTAAAACATTATAACTAGAACTTAAAGTAACAAGACCAACATCTACTTATTCGGACTAAAAAAAATAGCTATTTCTTATGCTATGTTACTATCTTATTTAATATGCTTAATTCACTTGTTTGGTATTTTTTTATTATTTTTGTATTTCCTATATACTTTTCCTATGGATTCTTCGACGCTTTTCATGTTGGTTTTTCGGTGCAGTTCTCTGGTGTTAAACCATGGAGGGACATTGATTTTCATCTTTAGAATCTTGTTTTGTTTTAGATGTATTTTTTTAAGTTGTGAATAAGCTATACCTTTCCTGGCTGGAGCTGCGTATGTAAATACTGGCCGAAAATAAGCTTTGTAAATAAGTAGCATGTTTTTTATATTAAATTTAGATTTCCTGTTTATGAACGGATACATAGCTTTTTCCATTTTATCAATTCTTATGAGGATGTTTTCAGTGTGCGTTTGAAATGTTATTCGTTTTTCGAAGTTTACTCCTAGGTATTTTATGTTTCTGTTCCATGGTATGTTCTCTTGCCTGATCTTCAAATTTCTTTGTGGTAGTTTACGCATACATGTAATCCTAGTGAAATAGATTGCCTTGGATTTAGAACTATTGGTTTTGAGTTTCCAGTTGATACAATACTCTGAATATGCTTCTAATGCGGAGTATAAGCATCTTATGATAGTTTTGGGGGGTTTCGCTGCAGACAATATAATAATATCGTCAGCGTCAATATAATGCGTCCATATTGTGAACACTTTTTATATTGGATATTTACATTGGGTGCTTAGATTTCATAAACGTCAAAGGCGGTTTGTTTGTTCAAGATTATCAAATGGTTTGTTTTTGTTTGAAAACAGGTTGTGTTTCGTGTGGGAAGTTTTGCATGGTTTGGATGTTGGCATCCAATGAAAAAGTGTTGACAATATG
>KB697377.1:0-10221 GCA_000349165.1 Anopheles christyi
GCAGTGGGTCAAGTGGAAGTGCAAGGAGAACTGACATCCATTTGCTCACAAACGGACACACACACACACACACACACACACACACACACACACACACACATGCGGTCAGACAGCGACATAAACAACACCCCGGAGCACACTCACTCAACTCTTGGGGGTGTGACATCAATGTGACATAAGATAAACCGTGCGCACAGGATGACAGCAGAGCGGTGAGGTGGTCGTCCCGAAACTATGCCCAGCAAAAAAGGAACCCCGTGGGTGTTGGTGCATGTAAAGTGAAATAAAACTCAGCAACACGTAGCGCCAGGTTCTTGGAGTTTGGGTTTCGAGAAAGGTTGCAGAAATGCTAAACTCCCACTGAGAAGTGTCTCACAGGGCAGACCCGACACATTGGACACCATCGGCATTGCCGACCGTTGTCATTGATCCCACAACACAGTCCCTGCGCACTGACGTACCGAGAGACAACATTTAATGAGTTCCGATCATTTTGGATGTTGTCTTGTCCGGCCCTCTCTAAAAGGCTCTTGAGAAGTTCAGTCAGCAAAACGGAAAGGGTTCACATCATCTCTCCACTTCATCCGAACTCTGACCGATGAAAGGAGGTTGAATACAAATCTGGTAATGAAAACCTTCCCCTCTCTTCGCCCCCTTTAATTCCAACCGTCCTGAAGATCTGCATCATCAAAAAGGTAAACCCAAAGAGAAAGGAGCAGCTTACACAAACAATCAACAACAAAAAAACAAGTACCTTTCCTACCCAAGTGAAGAGAGTTTGGATGAGCAGACCTTTTTTCAGGAAGAGCTTGACTTCTGGTATAAATTATTCACCAAACACGAGGGCACTCACCAAAGTGCTCTAGTTTTCCGCTCCTGTCCACCCAACCACCGCTCTTGACAGATGGAAGATGTAGCGCTACCCAACTCCTCAACACCTCTCCCTGCTCTCCCTTCGAATTCAATCGCTCCTCGGTACAGGGGTTTTCACGCGAACCCTACGCTACGTGACCCTCCCCTCCGCTACGTTCTTGAACATCTCGAACGAGCGGCTAAAGCGAGCAATCTGTGGTTGACGGCTAGAAAGCCAAGAAAGCAATACGGTTGAAATATTTGGACGGGAAACTTTCGCTACAGCCAGCGGCGAAACAGCAGCCCGCTCTGGTGTGTTGACGGGTATGACCTCTTCCAAGCGGACACTTTTTGCAACAACAACAACAATAACAACGATACAAAAAAAACCTAAACCACCAAGGTTAAGATGCACGCTAGGTTGACGAGATTCAAGTTTATACTTTTCCATTCACGCGGAGAGATAGTTCCCTGGAGCGCGAGACAGATGTCGGCGGCGAGCACAAGCACAATATCTTGACGCCATTTTCCTGCGTCGGAACAAATTAGTATGTTCAACCACAAAGCGTAGAAGAAACAGCAGTTGCTGTCGGGTCGCGCTGATTGTGCTACTGATTTAGTATCTGATTGTTACTCTCTAGCATTAGGACAAAATAAAGATATCGTTTTTTTTCTGACGCGTAGTGAGGATTTAATTTTCAGGTAGCAGCATTCTATCGCTTTCTCGTCGCTTGAGAAGGATGAAAAGTATAGGGCTTTAAAGTGGCAGATAAGATTGTAATGAACATTTGAACAAAGGTAAACCTATACTTGAATTGATTGTTAGGTTTGATCGAAGATGAAAAAAGAAAGTTCTAGCTGATATTTAGATATTGATCATTTCTTTGTGAGCAGATGTAATTCAGGTCTGACGAGAAGCGTTTATATGTATCTTTAAAAAAGTAGTTGGTCTCTGTGCTACTTACAGAATCACTTTATTTTGTGTGTGCAGCAAAGTGTCTTAACAGCGTTTCATTTCATTGTTCGTTTAACTGGTTTATAATAAAACAGCTAAGGAAGCTTCGATCAACTTACGAACAATCAATGGAAGATCGCCGAAAATTCACCGAAAATTCAAAAACCGTTTAAGAAAGATCATAAGTTATTTGTACTCGCTTTCTCGCTCTCTATCTCTCACTCTCTGCTGGATTCAAAACAAGTAAATCTCTGCCTGTTTGACTTTTGCTCTAAGGCCTTTACACTAATTTCATATTTTAATGCGCACAACTTTATCATTAGTACTATATCTAAAATAAAAGTTGCACACTACACTTCAATGAACAGAATGATATACAATCCAGCAGTCACATAAAGCAACTTTTCGTTATGATACTCTTTAACGCCACTTTAACTCGACTGGAACCATTTTGCAAAGTGCGAAGAATTTTCTTTGATTTCCGGTGCACTTCCCTGCTAAAGTGCAAAATGGCAACAAGTGCTACTTATGCCGAGCGGAAATCAACCACCACCACTCACTAAAGGCAGCAATAATGGATCAAACTTCACCAGCGCTGTAGCTCTACCAGTCAAGGAACACGCTTCATCCCGTGGGAACACCTTGAAAAGACAGGAGCACCTCAGTGTAGTAACCGTGCGATGCAACAGCAAGAACAAAAAGGGACAGGCGCATCATTGATTTTGAAGCGCAATTTTATTTTTACATCGACACTGAACCCGCGCACAAGGGATACCACGGAATGAAAATTCTTAACAGCTTAATCCATTGGTGGATATTCTATTTTGCCTCGCTATCGCACCAGAACAGCTAGCAGCAGCAGCAACAGCAGCGACACCTTTCCACGAGCGAGCAGCGGCGCATGGAACGCTACAAATTTAATTAAATCCTTTAACGTCTTCCACGGCGGGATGAACAATAATGCTGAACTGTTTTTTTTTTGCGTGGCAGCAAATAACGGCGGCAGGAACATTACAAAATTGATAAACGTGTCGAAACGCTATAGCACAGCACGTTTTCTTCGGTGGTAGCTTCACCGGTGTTTTCCACGATCCACGAGCGGAAATTGGAAAACGAAACTTATGGTACTTCAACGATGCCATAGCTACCGAGTCGGTTCCCACGCTCCAAAAGGTGTGGAAGGAGAGGCTAGAAGATATTGAACTCTCGTTGAAAAGGTTGGTTCGTTCTTAACAGCACAGTAAATCCACCTGAATCCTTATATCAGCAGCAAGCATGCAGCTTACGCGTCATAATGTACACGTGAGAATTTCGCGTACCCTTTTTTTACTTCCCGTGTTCTTAACGGGTGGTCTGTTTCGTAATAAAATTTAAACATTGTTCACATCCAAACCGTGTAAGCTAATTACCACAACAAAGAGCAAACGAAATTCTCACTCAAACACAGCCAGGTCTACACATAAATAAAACACCATCACGTCGACAAGCTCTCAAAAAGTGGTCTAAGAAGGTTTGCACCTAATCAGTTACCTCGTACCGAAGTCACCCAGGGACCTTCTTTCAACAAACACACCGCGGCACCGAACGCCCGCTTACTTAATCAACGATCGAGCGTCTTCTATCAACACAGCCCCAGCGATAAAATTCTTTTGTCATCCAAAATCAGCCAACTCGCAACAGCATAGCCCCCTAATCATTACGAACCAATCGAACTCCACTGCGCGTTCTTCCGTGAAGCAATAAAATTTATGTCAAAATCCTACCTCCAAACCATTCCCCTCTTCCCTTCTACAAGAACTCACCCAATCGATTACAGAATCTACTCAGCATCAGAAGGCGTCTCAGGAAAGATACTGTTGCGCGCAGCAGATCTCTCGCCCGCGGAAGATGACGTTGCTAATCATAACATCTCACCCGGCGCACATACCACTATTCCGATACAAGCGGCATGAGCAGAATCAAAGCACCAGGTTGCCGCCGACGGACAAACCAACGCACGGCCCGGTCGTCATAAAACATTTCCCATTCCCTAGGTTTAACCCGGCGCGAAAACGCTTTCGGGGGACGAAGTCGCCGAAATGGAGGGCCCAAACAGGCTCAAAAGAGTACACATAAATCAACTCTGAACGCGGTTCGGTACTAAACAAATTTCCATTCCATCCAGCGTGCCCCAGCTCTCACCTTGCCTGAAAGGTCCGAGGTCCCGATTTTGCACGTCTTTCAGACCATTAATATAAGTCAGCGGCTTATCTGAGCGAATCGATCTGCGAGCGTCGATTCCGAACGCTTCCCATCCCACCACCGAGGCTTTTCCGTTTTCCATTGCTTCTCATCATCACCCAACGATTCGCGCGAATTGAGGACATCCATGAACAAGACCCGTTGTGTCCCAAAACCCGAGCACAAACGAGATAGGAGCAATAAAACTCGAGACCTAAAGAACTACTCCCCCCCCTCCCCCCCGCGGAACACCTTGCGCCAGTGCTTTTCGTCAAACCCAGAACCAGGTATGCATTGGCGCACACAACCAAGGTCTCTGGGTTTGGAAAAGGGAGGCAAAAGACAATTCTTCACGTCGCTAAAAGATAAGCGATAGCCCCGGTGCCTCTTCCTCTCCAAACAGACAGAGAACGACCTCAAAACAAAGGCAGCTCAAAGCCACGAGGGCGCACGATCGAGATAGAACAAGGGAGTCACTACCACCGACCGCCCCCCTTTTCTTGGTATGGCCACCAACTTTCTTTTCCACTGCCTATTCGTGTTCCCATTGGAGTCGTATGACTTTTGCACTAAAACCCAATTACCGTTAAATAATGGATTAATTGTTGACGATGGCAGACGATCACGGGAAGACGTAAGCCTGGCGGCAACACCAGAAGCAGCAGCGACAACAGCCGAGAGATTCATCAAGAAGGCGCAAGGGGAGCACGTTTTACCGTGGGTTCCGGCATGGTTTAAATTATTTGACCCTTGACAAGACCCACGAACCGAAACCGGCGAGATAGCATGCACACCGGGGCAAGTTGCTGCCGACCTGACCTTATTCTAGAGCTTTATTTACCTAAGTCAGATCACGTTTACCGGTTTTTCCAGAATTTGATGGCGTTCAGCGCGTCCAATTCTACGATAATCGAGGGGCCTTCTCTATTCCCCTGAACCCCGTCATGGGCTTGGCAAAAAAAAACAAAACGAAAAATAAACCGGAGAATGGTGGCCAGCTTGCCAAGGATTTATTTCGTTTCTAATTCCTTCGTTTACGTTTCCATCACCGCATGTCAGCAAGTTTGTTTGCCAGAGCCCGAACCACCCGAACCCTTCTCCCGCGGCTATCCTAATTAGCCGCCATCGTCCAATCCGTCACGGTAGATTACACATTTCGGGTGGTTCGAGAGGGTATGAAGAGAAATGATTGTCATATCAGCCGGTTTCCTTCCTTCCTTTTATTTCCCACCAGCAAACCACCGTTAGACCTCATGCCAAAGATGAAAGCTCGCTTTAATCACATTACCCTGTACACACTAGGGATGATTGACACCTACGGTGGATTTTTAACGGACGGTTCAGACGCTCGAGTTTGAAAATCTCCGTTTTTGGACAGGTTCAATACCGGCTGCATCTCCGCTGGATGGCGTAATGCTATTATCGAGGCGGAAAGAAAGCAGCAGCTAATACCCTTTCCAGCTGTGTGACGTGAACTCCCGCTAGACTAACGCCACTCTATTAATCCCGGGCGTGCGCGCGCTCACATTCCGGGAGAGAGAGAGCTCGTCCACGGGAATCAGATCGTAGCCCGTTAATTCTTTCGCATTGCGATCACACATCTGATCCAAAGCGCTACGGTTGAAAGATATTTTAATTTGCCACCTTCACCCTGTACCGTTTTGAATGGCGCAAGCGAGGAAAGGTATGGGGTGGGATTCAAAACGATGTACGGCTAGTGTGGCCCTTTAATATGAACGCGTCCGTCAGTAACCGTTTGTAAGAGGCAATAAATCCCGGAAGACATTCAGGTGAGGTGCTGTGTGAACCCAATGTATGTAAGAGCCACTTGCATTGAAATTCCAAACTAGCAACGGTAATTGCAATAAAATTTAATTAAATCTTGGTTAAATGATTGTCAAATCGGAAATTGTGCTTTAAACATCTTCTTTTGTACCAAGATTAGATCATATTCACAGATGATCAATCACATAATCAAGATAGATCACAAGTCATAATTAGATCATAGACACTTATTTCTGGTCCAAAGGCTAACTTCTGAATTAGATTCAGAAATTGGGAAGAGAGTTCTTCAACATATTTAAATCTTGATTTGCTTTAAACAACTGCCGTTGCAAAACTGATTAGACCACCTGGAGGAAGCCCTTGAGACATTTGTTCAGAAGCAATCATCCGGACACGGTTGTTGCCGTGATTCCATTTCGTCGATGTTTCTTCTACCCTTTTTTTGTGCATTTTCTCGCCGACTCAAGTTTCCCGCTTTTGGGTCGACCTATGGCTTCATCGGCACACGGTTCATCGACGCTTCTTACTACGTAGCAGCAATCATCCATTACCTTCCCAATCGAAAGCTACCTCCAGTGTGGCCAACCTGCAACACTGCAACTGATTGACGCATCGCGTCTCTGTTACGACCGTGATGCAAATCGATGGCAAACTTCGCTTCCGGATTCTCGGCCTCTTCCATCATCCAACTGTCAACCCAACGACGAGCCCGCACGATGTGCTCTTTCGTGTGGAACAGAAACAGTAAAAAGGTAGGTCTTTAAATACTCAGCTAACTATAGCAGGGTGACGGGTTTTTGTCCCTTCCGATACACCGTCACCGATTGACATTTGAGATCTCTATGGACGGACGACGGGTTCGTGCTTGGTACATGGAGTTTCTGATGTTTAGCTCGTTTTTCTTCCCTCCCTCCAGCTAGGCCACTCAATCAGGTTCGGGTTCGGTTGTGTTGTTTTTGTTTCATGTTTCATTCTATGTTGCAAAAGTATTAAGTTTATTAAGTCCTTTGCCCATCTGGTTCATCCTAAGGCGATGACGCAGATGTCGGCGAAGAAGCAGTCAGTCAAGCTCTCACCGAAGGGCGACTCCAAACAAGGCCCCTGGATCAGATATCCATCTTAGCGAGGTCTTTCGCTTCCTGACCACCATCGTTTCATCCCAAACAGGCACGATCCTATCCGTCCAGCGACTGTCTCCCCCGCCTTCCAAACCCTTACGTTAGCTACGGAATCATTCTACGCCAATGGTTGAATTGTGGATGGATCTTGAAAAGCTCATCCAAACCAATTACTCACTTCACACCTTTCTGTCGTCGTGTTCCATGTGGTGTTTGGAGGAAAGCAAACCAAAAGTGGAGTTTTTGCAGAGATGTACAAAAGCATTGAAACGCGGTTTAATTTTTCACAATATCTGTGCTTCTCCAGCATGGCGAGTTGTTCGCTGGCAGTCATCCTCTTTTTCTACTTTACGGTACAGGGCTTTATCAAGATGAACTATTTATTTCAAACATATAGACGTACTCTCTTCCTTGTATTTTCAGCCAGATCGCATCACCATTCAACAGGCTCTCTCTCTATCTCTCTCTCTCTCTCCCTCTTTCTCACTTTCTCATTGGTCCCGGTCCGAATAGATGTCTTTCAGTAAAGCACACCGTTACACAGAATGGAGAAGGGTTTTCAATAAAATAATATAAACCCACCCACGAACGACAGCCACAGAATTCAATAAAGTACCGACACAGAACATCATCACATCGGACCCACGCCACTCGATGATGTTGTTCTTCTCCGAGCGCACCTATTAGCCTTTGAGCGGTAAGGCGATGCGGTATTGAGTCAATTCATTGCCCAGGATCATATTTCGTTACATAAAACACCACCCCATCGCCCTCCAGGGTGACCAGTTCTCTTGTCGATGAAGAGTAAAAACTAAGTTTGCTCGCCAGATTGCATATGAAGTACTACTACGTCGTCAACAAAGAAACTGCCCTCTGGTACATTCGCATGAAAATGGGAAATACGATAGTTTTGTAGCTCGTATTGCACATACCGATGAAACGTCCAACACACACACCGTTTGTTGATGATGCAAACTGTTGTTCTGTTGGGAGCTGAATTCAAGCCGTCGTATGATCGCTTTGTAACAGGCTTCCTTGTTTTCTCTTCCTTCCACACAAATGGAGAATATCTCTTACCTAAACGAAACAATACAAAATAACCCACAATAAGTAAAGCGCCTTCAATCGATTGTTTTTCAATCCGTTGTTTCGGGAAAGCATGCAAGCTCGAAGCAACGGCTCGAGAGGATACGATAACGTAATTATTTGACAAAGCCACAACATAATCGACCGTTCAATGGACGTGCGGCGCTGCCAACCGATAGCCGCCAGGTGAAGCGATATACATAATTGATCCTAGGCCAAGCATCATGAGCAACATAGAGCACACGAGGTGTTACGTGACACCGTGCCATAAGTCAAGTCGAATCGTGTGCGCTGCCACAGACAAGCGCAGACGTTCAATCATTATCACACCATCCGTTAGCAAACGGAAAATCTGCAGCAGCAGCACCACCAGCGTGCTTGCTCGTTGTTGTGTGTTTGTTGGCCAGTTACGATAAACAAATGCTGCCCGGGATCGGACGGTTTCCACCGAACGACTTTAATGTGGTTTGATTTTAATTGGACTAGAGCGAGAGGGTATCACGCCGTCAGGAAAATGATACACGAATAATGGGGTAAATATGCGCCTGTTACCAAAACGCAAAGCGCAAATGCACCTTCTTTTCCGAAAGGTGTGCATTACAAACTGATATTAATTTGTTTGTGGTCACACACAGCTACAACAACCCCACCGGGGAGGAAAAAGAAACACATTCGATTTATTCTTTCACCAAGTTTACAATTCGTTCTCTACGCTGCTTTTCAAATCGTAATCAATTCCCATTGTCGTTGGAAAGTAGTTCACCCGGTGTGTTTGCTAGACCGATGTTTTTTTTTTTGTTGTTGTTTTGTTCCCACCATCCCACTTGCCAACAAAATACGTTGTGAGGGCACAGCGGCGGCTCGGATCGCAGAAATAAGATAAT
Source organism: Anopheles christyi (assembly GCA_000349165.1). NCBI lineage: Eukaryota > Metazoa > Arthropoda > Insecta > Diptera > Culicidae > Anopheles > Anopheles christyi. The sequence continues at coordinate 8,901 of KB697377.1, forward strand.
CGCTTCTGCGGGAACTTTCTCGTGCGACCCACAATCACCACCCTATTTCTCTATACTCGTCGAAATAGTAATCGATCAGTCAATCGATCGGGCAAATATTTTAATATTAAAAAAGCCACCCTTCACCACCACACCAACCAGAGCACAAATTGGTGGGCAGATACAAAGAGCAAGAGAAGAAGAGAGTTGTACACGGAGACAAGCAGCCCATTACCGGCATCATGAACGGGTATTTTTTCGTTTTTTTTTTTTCGCTGGTGCAATGCAAAAACGTACAACAATAACAAGCTTCAGTCGGGGCGCTACACAACCAAGCATGATCATGCGATCACGACGATCGTGGACGAAACCCACCGCAAACAACCTTAACACATAGTATTGGGTGCGCTTGTGAGTGAGGGAGGGGAGTTTTGCCCATTTCCTGCCCGACCCAGATACACCCAGAGACCCAGTTCGAGTCGAGCCCAGCAGGCTAAGAGCTTCGACACAACCGACAAACACACCGGCACAAACTGCAGGAAGATGGCCAATCGTCGGCTACATCATCATAGTAGCAAGATCTTATGCCGCAGGCTGCCTAGCACAACACCTTCTTCTCATGCTGCTACTGACCCTGTTTAAAACTTACGATTTCATAATAAATCATGCCCTTACATTCCCCCTGGAGATGTTCCAGACTCGTCATCGGAGGAGGGAAAAGCCTGTCAGCATAGAATTTTGCATTGCGTTTACATCTCGCACTACTCCCTCGAGACACGCCGGATGGGCGAGTTTGTGCCTGCGCTGGCTCTAACTCTTGCGGCAAGACGGAACGCAACAGCAGTTAGTTTTACAAATATTGACACACGAGGTGTTGCTGATCATCTTCCTTCTGCCGTCGCGTAAAGCTATACGGTTAAACTAGGTAAACAGAGTGTCGCCAGTTCTTTCCAGCCTCCCCCACCGCAATCCTCTTCTACCATCATAATGGGGGACGATCGGTCAGCAATTCTGCGACATGCAACTCCGGAGACACATGTGGTGGTCAAGCAGAAATCCAGTTTGTAGCGCAAATGAGTACCGAGCTAATCTCACGAGATGCACCGGTCGAACAAGACCCGGTGGTACTGGTTAAGCTGACCGGTGTACTGGACTAACTAACTAACAGACTGACTGACTGACTGACTGACTGACTGACTGGCTTGGTTAGGGGCTCGTTTGACCCGATGTAAGTGGACCTGGGCGGGTAATTCGAGAACCCTCCACCAGCTTCCATCGGCAACGATACCCATCATAGAGAGTTTTTTTTTTCATGATGTCTCTTTGTGTGCACATTTCCTCC